>PVLC010049103.1:0-10608 GCA_004027655.1 Graphiurus murinus | reverse complement strand
AGGAGGAGGAAGAGGAGGAAGAGGAGGAGGAGGAGGGGGAAGAGGAGGAGAGGGAGGAGGAGGAAGAGGAGGAGAGGGAGGAGGATCTGATGGGGGAGGGAACCACACCAAGAGATACCCTGAGCATGTGTGAATGCATCACTTGAATCTCACCATGATGCATGACTACAATGCATCAGTAAATTATAAAAAAAAAAAAGAAAAATGCTCAAAAGGACCTGGATTTTAAAAAACTGAAAGTAGTAATAGGTGTCCAAGGTTCTGTTGTTGTTTTGAGTGCATCAGTACCGGAGCCAGGCACAAGGGCCATTTCAGGGAGGACTTATTTCTCCTTGTTTAAGGCTGAAGGGAAAACACTCCCCCGTGCCCCTCAGCGGTGACTGATGGAATGAGCGGGTCCTGTGGATTGCTCGGTGACCCAGAAACAGAGTTGATGAAGACTGACAGCGTCGCATTCAACGCAGTAGCTCTGGAAACGTCCAGCTCGGGATCAGGGGGAAGGGCAGGGGACATTCGAGCCCAGCGCTCCTCAGACTTCAATTGCATGAGACTCACTTGTTAAATTGAAATAAGTGTGTCCTAAACTGACCTCTGTTCTTGAGCGATAAAATGTATCTCAACGTGGCGGCCTCGGTGTTCAGTGATCACAACCTACCTTGCTGTAACAGGCAAACTGCAACCTAATGTAAGGATAGATGCCGGTAACTAAGCAACCAAGATTCAGCCAATCACAGCAGCTGACCCCTCAGCCATTCCCAAGCTAAAGACTGCCAAATTATGCCCAAATAAGGGAAACCTGGAACTGCACCCATTGGTCCAACCCTGTAGGTCATTTCCTGTTTCTCTGCTTATAAATACAGCTCCCTGGGGGCGTTCTCAGCCATCTTTGATCTGGGGTGCTGCTTGGTCCTATAGCCTTTTTCTTCTTTGAGTAAACTTGGTTAAATTTAATTGGTCTGTGTTGTTGTTGTTTTTAACACTGGAGGATTTGTTAAAAGGCAATTCTGGTCTGGAGGTCTGGGGCAGTGCCTGCAATTCTGCATTTATGACCAGCTTCCCGGTGATGCTGACAGTCAGACACCCTTGAGATAGGTTTTTGGCAATGAAACTGTAGATAATTCCAAATGGCCAGAGAGGTTTGGACAGAGAGCTATGCTCAAAACTCAACTTTCCTACGAAATCCACTGTGCGCTGCCCTGCCTGGGTAATACAAATACAATACTCAATTCATTTCTGAAGCAAATATTTGTAGCTAGTAATCCCATATAACACTCATAAAATCGTAATGTTAGTCCTACAGAGGAAGATTGGACTCTAAGTGACAGCAAAAGTAGTGTTGGTATTAAGAACCATAGTATGTAGTTTCTAAAAAGAAAAGGAAGGCATGAATTCTATTACACAAAAATGAAATGACCACACGAGTGACTCAAAGGGTCTGTTGGAGGGCATGCCTTTCCCAAAAACTAAAAAACAATCAAGTAAAATCATTTAATTAAAAAAAAAACATAACAGCACAACAACATACACATGAGCCTTCTGAGAGAATTAATTACAACACTGATACTAGCCTCATCAATAAAACAAAGGTCCATTGGAGAGGATATGAAAAAGATCACAGATTGGACATTTCTAACTGGAAATTACTCTGTATTGACCCATAATTCTTATGAGAAAACTAGGGTCACATCTGAGCCTAAAGTCTATAATTTTCATAACAAAATCTGGGTGGTAATTCTTGTAGCCACATATTTCCCAATTCAAATGCTAATCTACACACTAATTTCTGAATAAAGCATTCACAGGTATAGGTTAATTACTACATGCATTCATGTTGGAAAATGCTTTCTACGTTTATTGAGTTGGATACAATATTTTATTAGCATCACTCCATTAAAGAAAGAAGATGGTGTGTAGCCCATATCTGACTGCATTACCCTAAGAGAAAGTAGTCTTTATCACAAGAAATTGAATTTATATTTTGACAAATCCTTTCCAAATTCTAATAAGGCCTCCAAATAATATTATCTCCACTTAACATGCATCTGCCATTGAAATCTTATTAAAAGAACCATCAGCCAAATAAGAACTAAAGAAAATGTTTTTAAAAGATACTGCACTTCACATTTTAGCATGCTCATGTTGGAATATTCTGTAAAAATTGACTGCTTTCTGATTTATAAGCCAGATTGCTCTTTTAATGAACTTGCAAAGCCTTAGGGTGTGAGCTAGAGTTGAAAGTTAAACATCTATTTGCATTTGGCATAGGAAATCCTTGTCACCTTCCCATGAAATTTCAGCTGTCTCGGTGGATTTGGCTAAGATCAAAGCCCCAGCACTCAGTGAGCCCAGGTTTTAATCCCTGCCACCAGCCAATCATTTGATTTCCGAGTACAAAGAGACACTCCTGGCGCACTGCTGCCCACATGGTTATGGCTTCAGATGGTCTTGCTTCCACCTGTTTCCCTTCAAACAGATGCAGCTATGGCAGAGATTTGCAAAATCCATACAAGGGGAGTCGAAAATGCTCACATGTGCTAAGAATTCGGTGGCAGAAAGCATGGTGAACATCTTTTCCTTCTTCCCTGGCTGCCTGGTGAGCAGAGCATTCAGCCCCTGGAAGCCTGGAATGACTGGGGATAGGCTAACCCCTTCCAGACCCACACAGCCCAGGTTTACCCTGGAGACCCTGTCAGGCACCTCTCCACTCCAGGAAGAAGCAGGTGCCTCTGACACCCAAGGCTACCATCTTACAATTGCATCATATAACCTGATATTATTTATTGTCGTATGTGCAGGAAAAATGACCTCATGAATGTAGCTTGGTTAATATCAACATTCTTAACAGTATGACAATAGGAGAAATAGACTTATAATTCATCTCAAACACAAACCATGGTGGTAGAAGTGTGTAAGACTCAATGGATACAGTAAATCTCAGCTAGCAATGAGGAAAAGTTGATATTTTTAGAGCAATAAACTATGTTAACATCATGGAGACTGTACTTTTGTTTTTGTTTTACTGTAGATTCATAACAAGTGATGGATTAAAAATATTTATGTGGCAAAGTAATAAACAATGATTCTCCCATGACCTTGACAAAATTTCTTAAAAACGGGATTTTTTTTTTCTATGTATGGTATTCATTTTGTGCTATTCTACATTGGGTTGGGGAGAAATGTTTAACAAGATTACTGAATAAAAACAAAGGCAATTATGTTGACCAAAGGAGAAGAAGAAAAACTTTGTTCTCATAGAAAAGAAAATGCAACCATTTATGTAAAGAAAAATCAATCACAATCCATTATCGTTCTCTTGTAGTCTTATTTTCAGGAGCTCGATTTTGCAACTTAATAATTAGGAACTCAAGACTGCATTTATACGGACAAAAGAAGGCCGGGGCAAGTATTTCATGTGACACATCCCAGTCTTGCTAAAGTATCCCTCTCTTCTTCTCTGCCTCATTTTTCAAAGATAATATAAATAACTATTACTCACAGAGGAAGTATAATCTATCAGTAAGTCACTTTTTCCACAGGAATAATCAATAAAGAAACAGCAATCTACCCTGCAGCTCTCACCTCTAAAATACAACTTCTATACTTTGGCAGCCGATACAGTGCAATTAATGTTTAATTCATGTTTTCTCCCCAAAGAAAATAGAAAAAAAACCCCACTCCAATAAATTGTCATTCTTTTAAGGTGTAAAGTATAACATCTAAGGAAAGGGAAAACACAAGCTAACCATTTCAAAAATTATCTTCTGCAGTGACTATGACATGGATTGTGGGTAAATGGTGAAGCACAGAGTTTGTGACTTAACACCCCCAGTCATTACAACACCACTCTCATTATTCAACTCCTACACACAAACTATGTTACAGCTAGGAGAGGCACTATATGCTTTTGTCCTCTGGTAGCATATGTGTGGATAATGTAGCTAAAATATGTATACAAAAGAACTAGTTCTATTCTTTTTTTTTCAATACACCAATCCAAATGAATATGCCCTTTCCCCCAGTTTCTTTAAGAGTGCAAAATAAATCAAACACATAGTTCCTCTTCCCCGGAATTGAGCTGGTAGAAGCTGCCTCTTCAATTAACAGGGACTGCCAGGCAGCTTATGCTTTTTTATAAGGAAGGCCTTATGTTTGCTATGAAGTTCCAATGTGTCTTAAGAAATATACTCAAAGTGGACCAGGGTTCTTACCCAAAGGGCAGAACAAGCCTGAGTTCACATATCAAGTCAGTAGCTTATACAAAAGTATATAGATTTAGATATTGACATGATGCGGACGACGTCCTTTTAAAAATGTCAAGTTTCTGATGTTCCTGTTGGGTGGTTGATCCTTGGGTCTTCTTTCTTAACTCAAGCTTGGCCAGAGGGATGCATTACCCATTCGTGTAGGCTCCACGGGGTCTCTGCTCAGCACCTTTATACCTGGGATTAAAGCTTGACCTCCATGCTCACTTTGTGCTATGGGTAGATGTATAGTGTCCCCCGAACAACTCATGTATTAATGTTTCAGGGTTGATATAGTGAAGTTGCAAGGGCTGTGAACTCATCAGTGAGTAACCCATTGTAATGGATTTACTGGGTGGTAACGTAGGCATGGGAGGGTGTGGCTGGAGAAGGTGGGTCCCTGGGACTGTAGGGACTGTACTTGTGTCTCTGAATCACCTTGCTTGTTCACTCTCTCCATGATGTGAGGAGCAGAGTCCTTGATCTCTCACTCTCTCTCAGCTTCCTACTGCCATGCACTGAGATCTACAGACTCCGGCCTCACATAGAACGAACCCTGGAATCTCAAAAAACTATGAGCAAATAAATCTTCCTTTCTCTAAGTTTCGTGGTTAGTCATCTTGGACTATACTCGTGAGAATGTTCATTGAGACACTTTGCGAACATGGGAACTTAATGCTCCTACTTCCTCATATGTAAAACTGGGAGAGAAATAGCTCACACTTCAGAGAGATGCACTGGGAGGTAAGAACAAGACAATAATGTACTGAAAGGATTCAGCAAAGACTGGCAAGACTTACTTGCCAACCGCTATTAGAGCTAGGAAGAATAACAATGATATTACTGGATATTACCTGGAAAAATACAACTCAAAGTAAAAAAAATACTGAAAAGTAACTATACCTGGAACCTGAGGTATTGAAGATAACTTTTTGAGCATTACCTCACTTCTGAAAGTCTTGTACCAATATTTCAGTTGTGCCTGCATTGTCCTCATTTCCCAGAGGGGGAAGCCTTGCCAAGGAGTGACTGCATTGTCCATGTCACTCCTGGGAGGGGGTCCAGGATTCCTCTCTGTGCTCACCTCTGACTTACAAAGATACGTTCCAAACAACTGTCTTAGTCCATTTGGGATGCTATGACAAGATACCCTCCCTGGGTGTTTATAAACCAAGGGAACGTCTTCCTTACAGTTCTGAAGGCTGGAAGTCTGCGATTAAGTTGCTGGCAGCAAAGTCAGTGCCTGGTAAGAGCCTGCCCCTCATAGATACTCCTCATAGATATCTCATTCATACTGGATCCCACAGAGTGGAAAGCCAGGCGACTCTCTGCATTTCTTTATCAGGGCACTAAGCTCTTTGCAAGGGTTCTGCCCTCAAGACTTAATTCTTCACAAAGACTCTACCTCCAGAGAAACTGTAGGTTCAGATTTCTTCATATGAACTTGGGGGGACAGATGACAGATCACTCAGATCATGGCCAGGACCTTTCAGAAGGGGGTGGCAATGGACATGAACCAGTCCCCCATCCACTGACGTGCATGCACCTCGTGTCATCTGAGTACTGAAGTGCCCAAGCACTGTCCAGGGTGTTGGGAACACTGCCCCGAGCAAGCAGAGCCAGTCACAACACAGGCCCCTCGTTCCCAGGGGCTGAGCTAGTGAGCGCTTGAAGATGCCCAGCAATCCAGGTAGGAACCATGCTCTAGCAAGACAGGAGAAGACAGAGGGTGATGGGGTGCTGGCGGACAGGAAGTGGAGAGCGTCCAGGGGGAGGAGCCTGGGGGGAAGAGGGTGGCGCCCGAGATGCCGATGAAGACGGCCCCTCACTGGTGGCAGAAAAGGCTGGGGTGACTCTCAGTTCCTTCTCTCTCCCTGCTGCCTGGGTGCGGATCTGGAGGGTCCCCCAAAGACCTGTGTGTTGAAAGCTCTGCCCCCAGGGTACCAGTGTCCAGAGGTGGGGCTTTGAGAAGTGACCGCCTCGGTGGGTTAATCTACTGACAGCCGAAGGATGGTCTACAGGGAGGACATGGGAACTGTAGGCAGGCGGTTTGGAAATAGAAGTCATCTGGAAAGGCTCAAGTATTTGCAAAGGAAAAAAAAAAGTTCACAGGTGAAATAATTGAATCGTGAGGATTCTAATCTCATCAATAGGTAATTGCTGATTGAACTAATGGGTCTGTTGGCATAGGGTGTATAGGAGGAGATAGGTCCTTGAGAGTGTGGCCTTGGGATATATATATATATATCCCCCCACACACACACATATATGTGTGTGTGTGTGTGTGTGTGTATTTATATATATATAAATGATATATAATTATAAATTATATATAAATTATGTGCAAAATTGTATATATTATTCTAATATATACAATGTTCCTTGCTCTCTCTCTGCTTCCTGCTGTGAACTCTGCAGAAGTGACTAGCCTGACATGCACTGAGATTCATGAAATCTCCAGAACTGTGAGCATAGATCATTCTTTCTCTAAGTTGTGGTCATCAGGTAATTTGGTCCTGGCTGGGAGAACACTGAATGAACACAGGGCATGGGTGAAAGAAGTTTATCACTGGGACAGGGGCACTGACTGATAAAAAGGAGAGTCAGTCTGGACGTGGTGATGTACGCTTGTAATCCCAGTACTTGGGAGGCTGAGACAGGCAGAGTTGAGGTTCAGGGCTAGCCTCCACAACCTGGTGAGACTCTGTTTCAATTTTTTTTTAAAAAGCCAGGCGTGGTGGCACATGCATGTAATCCCAGCATTTGGGAGGCTGAAACCAGAGGATCTGGGTTCGCGGCCAGCCTCAGCTACCTAGTGAGGCCCTCTGCAACTTAGTAAGACTCGGTTTCAAAATAAAGAATAAAAAAATAGGGCTGGAGGTATAGCTCGAAGGTAGAAGGCCCCTGAGTTCAATCCTCAGTACCGCAAAAAAAAAATCAAAAAAAAAATAGGGTTGGGGGTGTTTCTCAGAGGTAGAATGCCCTTGAGTTCAATTCTCAGTACTACCACAGAAAGAAAGAAAGAAAGAAAGAAGGAAAGAAAAAGAAAGAAAGAAAGAAAGAAAGAAAGAAAGAAAGAAAGAAAGAAAGAAAGAAAGAAAAAAAAAAGAAAGAAAGAGATAAAAAGAAAAAGAAGAGTCAGGATTAGAATCTTGATCTGAGCTGATGACACAGCTGAGAGCCCAGCTGTCAACTCTAAAGGCTTCTTTGGATCGCCAAGCAATACCAGAACAGAAACAGTCCAGTATGGAGATCAAACTCACAGGCATTGCTAGATCAGCGGTGGTGATCTGGAATTGCTGTCCTGGACCAGGATGCTGAGAGGATGTGTGCAGGAGGGAGTGGGGTGAACAGCGCTGTGGTGGGCGAGGGAGCATTGCTAGTGGGTTGGGTGGAGATGGAGAGGAAGGGTATGCACCTGCAGGAACGGGGCTCTGATGCTCTTAGTATATTCTTACTTCCGAATGGCTGAGGACTTCTTTGACTCGCTCAACTTACCTCAAAATTGCCCCATGTCCCTGAGAGCTCTTTGTGGTCGTGTTACTATTTTGAGCTATAATGCCCAGGTAGACTTATCTGAGCCAGTGTGGCATTATTTGAACACATGACACAAAAGTTAAACTTCCCAGTAAGCCATTTCTGCTGTCCACTGGTGAGTCAGACTCAGATTTAAAGAGCTGTTAACATTTGGTACCTATAGGCAAATGTTTTCCACTGAATCTAGTGATCCAAATTATAACCTTAAATCTTCCCCCTTAAACACAAGTTAAACAATACAATATCATTTGGTGTTCTTTTTGTTTCTATAAAATCATTTACAGCTGGGCGTGGTGGCGCACGCTTGTAATCCCAACATTCGGGAGGCTGAGACCAGAGGATCCGGGTTCGAGGCCAGCCTCAGCTACCTAGTGAGGCACTCCGCAACTTAGTAAGACTCGGTTTCAAAAAAATAAAGAATAAAAAAAAAATTAGGGCTGGGGGTTTAGCTCGGAGGTAGAATGCCCCTGAGTTCAATCCCCAGTACTGCAGAAAAAAAAAAATCATTTACATATCATACTATTTAAGACAAATTTTACTACCACTCCCATGCCCTTTTCTGTTCAACTCAGGTGCTATCATGTAGACAGTTGTGGGAATTATCTTCTTCTGTAAGGCCTATAGTAAAATACTCCTGCCCCCCAAAATTACTTGGGATAAGGTCAAGCAAGGATCATCCTCTAAAAGGAAAAAATAGAATATATTAACCTATAATCCATTTGGGACAGTAATTCTCTGTGCAATCGAGTTTGGAAATATCTGCAGAGCCATGAGTACCTGGAAGGTGCCCAGCATATTTGCTTTCTGCCGTGACACAGATAGTCACCATGGTGGGTAGGAACTTGGGGTCATAGTCAACACACTTTGGTAGTAACCTTGGCCTATTCTAACAGGAGTAGGACCATGGGGCAGGCACTCCCTTTGGGTCTCATTCTTATCATCTGAGAAATAAAAGAACTAATGCCTGTCAGGTAGGAGCATTATGAGCACTAAACAATATAACATCTGTGGATGTGACCTGGTCTAACATGGGCTGAAGTCTCTGAAAACTCCAGAACTGGGAACCAATAAGTCTTTCTTTCTCTGAGTCATGGTTGTCAGGTATTTTTGGACACAGCAAGGAAACGGGGGGCACGGTGAGGCCATTAGCCTGCACAATATTTGGCATGGAGTCAGGTGAAATGAACAGTACCTATGGTGGCATCCTTGGGATGGTGACTTGGAGAGGATGCTGGTGCAGTTAGCCTGGGAAAGATGCCACTTGTTAGAACAGCTGGACTGTCTGAATCCAAAGACATGGGCTCGCATGGTGGGCACCGATGGGAACCAAGGAGTTAGAACAAATTGTGGTGAAATTGGCATTGTTCCGGGGAGATGGGCTGAGGTCAAGGGAGGAACCACAGTCTTTTTAGAGGGAATCCCAGTTGCAGGATGAGAACATTCCCTGCTATCTGCTCCATCCAAAGGTCTACTAAAGGGGCTCACTGCAGAAGGCCCAGCCAGACTACTCCATGTAGCCTAGGAGCTGGGGCACAGCCTTGTCAGTGGAAAGTCACCAACCTCCAACCTCCCCACAGATTTTATTTATTCTCCTTGATAGTATATCTTTATCATAAACAACTAGAGCCACTTTTTTTTTCTTAACACCAGCTGGGAACTTGACACTGGCTTTCTTTGGGGGTAGTTGGAATATAGTAATGAGCATGTATAAACTTCTCTCCTTGTCATTAGACACCTAACTTTAACTAGGGATGATTTAGAAGTAATAAAAGTACTATTTTGATATATTTGGAGTACAGTTATTCAAAATCGATAGAGTGGTATAGGTATTTATTTATACTAAAATAGTAACATATATAGGCTAAAAACATTTTTTGTGTGTGTGGTACTGGGGGTGAAACCCAGGGGCATTCTACCTCCAGGCTATGCTCCCAGACCTAGTTTATATTTTATTTGGAAACAAGGTCTCATTAAGCTACTGAGAGCCTCACTTAGTTGCTGAGGCTGGCTTCAAACTTGCAATCCTCCTGTCTCAGCCTCCCAAGTACTGGGATTACAAGCATGCACCACTACTCCTGGCTCTAAAAACATTTTTGAACTAGAAAAAGGTAACATCTGATCCATTTACTTTCACTTAATCTGTATGAACTAAGAATTTGATAAGTACTTCTAAAGTGAAAGCATTCCTTTCTGGGAGAAAAGGGTGTCGATGTTTTGCTCAACAGATCAACCTAATGTTTAATGTGTCACCTCTCCTGACAACTTGATTTAAAGCAAGAACACCACGAGAAAAAAATGAGGTGCAGCTCCATGGCAAACTTGCACTCCAGTTTATGAGAGAACCAGGTCTTAATACGCTTTAATGTTACACTGAAGGGCATCCTTGAAGAGCACAAGAAAGAAAGAAACAGAAAGGAAAGAAATAAGTGAGCTGCCACATGACCACAGTCCTAGGGTCTAGACATCACTAATGGGAAAGTTTTGGGCAAAGTCACACTTAGAACAGATGATATGGATTTCCTGGTACCTAGTCCATTCTTGCTACTTATGGGATAGATGACAGCCAATTGCGGCCTCTTTGTTTGGCGTGCCTGTGTGTGTCCATCCTATTCTTATTTCTCAGCTGGCCTGATTTTCCTTTGGACAAAGATTAGCACATGGCAGAGAGCAATGAGCAACCTGTTTTTCCCCAGCGATCTGTGAAGCCCATGCACTAGAGGTAAGCCTTAAAGAGCTGCGTGAGTGTGTAGCTTAAATTGCCCAATACTGTCATATCAGCTTGGACAACTCACATATAACAACGTATGCCTACTATTTCAGAAAAAAAAAA
>PVLC010049102.1:0-10480 GCA_004027655.1 Graphiurus murinus | reverse complement strand
TGTGGACTGAATATTTTCATTCTCCCCACATTGCTGTGATGAAGCCCCAACTCCTCAACAGAACTGTGCTTGTACATAGAGCCTTGATAGAGGAAATTAAGGTTACATGTGTTTATAAGGGTGGAGTCCTGATATGATAGAATACGGTTTCTCATAAGAAGAGATAGGATATTATATACCATAAATATATCAGTGGTAGACTGTCCCTGGGTTCAGTCCTCATTGGGGGGGGGAGGGGAAGGGGAGGGAAAAAAAAGAAAAAGAAGAAAGAGAAGAAGAGAAGGAAGAAGAAGAGATAGTGAAATTAAGAAAAACAGGAGAGAGCGGGCGTGGTGGCGCACGCTTGTAATCCCAGCATTCAGGAGGCTGAGACCGGAGGATCTGGGTTCGCGGCCAGCCTCAGCTATCTAATGAGGCACTCTGCAACTTAGTGAGACTTGGTTTCAAAATAAAGAATAAAAAATAGGGCTGGGGGTATAGCTCGGAGGTAGAATGCCCCTGAGAATGGAGCCACTTTCAAATGGAGGGAGGATTACTGTCTTTAAATAGTGATATAGACCTCAAATGCCTTTTTTGTTGTTGATTATCATTTAGAGAAATATTGAAAGGTAATGTATCTTCCTTACCAAATTGAAAAGGTAGAGATGTGGAGAAGTGTTGAATGTACTCGTACTTGTTAGTTTTGCATAGTATCTCCTGCATAGTTATGGGAGATCAGTAAGGTGCTTCAGCAACTGTTATGAAGTCCAGGCTCTATTGGCTGCCAGGGCCTAAACGCTGGAGCATTTCTGTCAATTGTCCTTGTTTCTCAGCCCTTGTCTGAGACCTGCCTTTTTGGATGTGCTCAGAATAGGAGCCATCCACTCCAAGAGTTAAAGAATAGCATAGTCTCTTTTAGTTTTTTTTAAAAAAATTCCAAGTGAATTTCTAGTGTGAATTAGGGGAAACTTATTTAGGCTACCCTTTTAATCATTAAAGTGGCCTCTTAGAACTCCTGATTTAATGAAAAGATAAAAATGTTTTGTAATTAGCAGATCAAAGCACTACTGTGGCTGCTGTTTACATTGTCAATATGTAAATGAAACTTCTAAAGGGAATGAAAAGAATTTGTTTAACACCTCTTTAATTTTGTTTATGTAATTCCTTTGCTTAAAAATCTCCCCCAACTTCCACTTCACATTGATAATGCTAAGGTAAACATTAACTTACTCTCACACTGTTGTATCAAGGAACTGGAGAAACAGCAGAGTATGAACTGTTGAGGTTTACTAGGTTTAAGCAGATTGAATTCATCTGTCCTCTAGGAAGAAACTTGATTTTGAAAGGTTTGTTCATTCGCCTTAAACAATAAATGGATCCATTGATGAATTGAATTTAAAGACGCACCAGCAGAATTGGCTGTATCCATGGTAATGTTGAATTGGAATTTGGCAATATCCTTTAGTGTAAATTAACAAATGCAGTGTAGCTTAGCTTGCCTTACTCTTTTGGAATACAGGTCTTCCCTAGTATCTGTGGAGGACTGGTTCCAAGACTTCCCTGGATACCCAAAACCAAGGGTACCCAAGTTCCCTATAGGAAGTGGTACAGTACTTCTGTATAACTTACACATATAGTCCCATATGCTTTAAACCACCTCTAGATTACTTTTAGTACCTAATACATGTAAATGTATATTATTTAGGGACTAATGACAGAAAAAGTCTGTACATGTTCAGTACAGTATTTTATTTATTTATTTATTTTTTGCGGTACTGGGGATTGAACTCAGGGGCATTCTACCTCCGAGCTATACCCCCAGCCCTATTTTTAATTCTTTATTTTGAAACCAAGTCTCACTAAGTTGCGGAGTGTCTCACCAGGTAGCTGAGGCTGGCCCGGATCCTCTGGTCTCAGCCTCCCAAATGCTGGGATTACAAGCGTGCGCCACCACGCCCGGCTTGCAGTAAGTATTTTAAACAAAAAATGAATGCTGATGGTTCAAGGCTGTACCTCTAGGCATGTCTAAGGGGGAGTGTGTATGGAGAACATTGGTGGGCCTGGTCTGTTAGAAAGGAAAACTGTATTTCAAGTTATTCCATCGCTGGTTGCTATTTGGTTAGTAGTTTTTGGTCTTCTCCAGGACTTCAACATTGTATATAGAATGTGTGGGTTCCAGATAAAATGTTCAGTGCAAATGGATTAAAAAGTTTTGCAGGAGAGTCCAAGAACTTATTTTATTTAGATTCTCAGATCTCCAGTGGCTTGCCCCAATTTGAGTTTATCCAGGACAAAAAGGAATTGGAGGATGTCTATGAAGGGTAGTTTTCAAGAGAGTTGCCCTGAGGTTTAAATTGCTCTGAACTTAAAAAAAAAAAGTCACTTAACTGATAGGCAAGGTCCAGTTCCAGCAATGGAATTGAGTCTGATTAATTTCAATAAATGGAGTGGAGGGAGAGAGAGTATTTTGATCTTTTCATTGTTTGTTGTAAGGAGTTAAGAAGTGCTCACAGTAAAAAAAAAAAAAAAAAAAAAAAAAGCACAGAAGTAAATGGGTAGCACTTGTATTTATGCCTGTGAGAGAGTGAGACAGGTAGACAGACTTTCTGTGAGACTGTTGTGGCTCAACCAGACCTCTTGAGTCTTGCTAAGGTGGCAATAAGCTAGGCCTTTCTTTATTTGATCGGCCTCATTAGTATAACTGGGATAGGACCTCACTGCTCCCTGTTTACCTCATACAAGTCTGGTGAGATTTAATTAGTCCTACAAAAAGCTACCTGGGGCCTTCCTTTAGAGGTCTGAGTTCAACAAATACCTGCTCCCTCCCCCCAAGAGAACAAAAGGTAGCTCCTTCCTCACCTGCAGCCCTGTTCACCTGTGTTGGTCACCCGGCTGGAGTCCTCACAGGTATGTATGCTGTGGCCATGTCCTGTCTAGTCTCTCTCAGGAGCCTCGAACTTGATTTTGGACTTAGGAGTGAGTCAAAGAGTGGGGTTAGGAAAGAGCTCATTCGCTCTAAGTACAAGACTATATTTTCTCATATTTCCAAACTTGCATATTTCATCAGAAATTAACTTTGGTGTCTTTGTAATGGCTCTCATTAGCCGCCACCTTCTCTTCTTCCTCCTACTAAGACTTATTTCTATTTGTTCACTCATAGGTCAGGATTATTTTGAGTACATTATATTACTTTAAGGGGATTCGTTAATAGAAATATAATGCAAACAATATTTGTAATTTTAAGTTTTCTAGTAGCTGTATTTTAAAAAAGTAACAAGAAATAGTTAATTTTAACAATATAATTTACTTAATATACTGTATATAAAACACAATTTCAACATGTAATCAATATAAAAGATTAAGGTATTTTATTTTTTTATACTCAGTCTTCTAAATCTGAATGTATTTAAAGTTCAATGTGTATATATTGCTGGAAAATGTAGATTCATTTGTTTGAGTTGTTCCAAATATACTTAAGGGTTTTCTGATAATTGAATTGGTTATATTTTTGAAATTTAGATTAATTAATGGAATAAAATAAAACGTACAGTGTCACAGTTGCACTAGTCTCATTTCAAGTGCTCAGTACCTATGTGTGGCCTGTGGCTGCTATGTTAGATAGCATAGTGTTCTTCTCTGTAATTCTTTTTTTGATAGGTTTACTATTTTCAGATAATAAAGCTGAGATTCATAATTACACTTTTCATCATTTTTTTCATAGCATATAGAACAGACCTGAATTCACAATGTCTCAAAAATTAGAACACATCTTACATACCAAAAATGACCAGGGGGATGACTTACCGAGACTGCATTTTAATTCACCCAGCATGTCTTAAATTTCTATTCAGTGAAGGTCAGTGGAAGAGATTGGAGTAGAATCTTCCAATCTGTTGTCCATTTCTTCTGTTCTGCTAGACTCCAATACTTCCCTTTGCTGTGGAGTACCTTTTACAAATGATGAGCGCTTACAAGAAAATTCTTTTTTGTTCACTGCTATGCAGGTCTAGGTACTGCTGGTGATAGCATAAACCACTCTAGCCAGTTTTAGCAGGGAGGGATCGGATAGAGGGAATTAGGTGCTTAATATATCTTGGAGGGCCTGAGAAGGGCAGGTTCTGGGTTCACTTTCTAGGAATGATTCCCAGAATAAAACTGTGGAACTGGCCAGCCAAGGAAGCTGTGACTTTTGCTGTGACCGGGAAGCCCAGCAGTCAGATAGCTCCTCTTACCATTGCAGGGGGCTTCAGGGTAGGGCTGGCTGACTGGTGTGGGTGTTGGTACTTTATTCTAGAAGATGAGGGTTGAGTACTAGGATCGCAGTATGAGAAGCTCAGCCTCACCCCATAGTGTTTGCTTCTACTTTTCAAATTTCTCATGGGTGCTTCCTGGCAGAGGCTCTGTCTTCTAGTGGGCAATCAGGGGGCTAAAATGTTATTTGAATGAAGAAATCTAGTAATTGCCCAAGTGGTTAGCACATTGGTGTGAAAGTCAGAGATGGGCCATGGGGAATCTCTGCTGACCCTGGAGCTATTTGTCTTGCTGGAGGATTTCATCAAGATGTTGAGAAGGTACGTGAGCTAAGGCAACAAGTGTTATGAATACTGTGTTTTCTTAGAAGGGAATGTGCTCAGGTCAGTATCTTCTAGAAAGATAAGAACAAATGGTAATATTCCTGGATCAAACTTGATAGTTGCATGTTTTGAAGGATCTGAGAATTCAATTCCACATGAACGTATCACAGTTCTTTAAATATTCAGGTTAGTGTTCTAGCCTATTTTATGATGTTTTTGTGTGCCTGAATGCCTGAATGTTTAAAATATGGGAAAGGGGATGTTAAGTTGAAAATTTTGTCCTACTCTTGTTTTAACTAGGATTATTAAATAATTGCATATAAAAAGTTATGTAATTTTGAAAGTGGCAGATGAAGAGAGATGTTTCTTGGGACTCTTCTTGAGTTGAGATGATAGACATTGAACAGTGTTTTAGAATTGATCCTGAATTGGAAATGACCTACTCTATATACCCCATTGACTTTTCATAGATCTCCTGCTCTTCAGAGTGTATAGCATAAATCAAATACAGGCATCCCTGAGTCTGCAAGGGATTGTCCCAGGACCTCCTTGCATAGCATTTGCATATAACCCAAGCCTATCATCTTGTATACTTTAATCATCTATAGATTACTAATAATACCGAAAACAATGTAAACAGTGTGTAATAGTTGTTATACTTTATGTTTAGGGAATAATGACAAGAAAAAAAAGCCATCTGTACATGCTTAGCACAGGTACTTTTTTTGTGTGGTACTGGGAATTGAACCCAGGGGCATTTGACCTCCAAACTACACCCCCAGTTCTCTTCATTTATTTTTGGTTTTGAAATGGTCTCACTAGTTTGCGGAGAGTGTTGCTAAGATGCTGAGACTGGCCTCGAAGCTGCAATCAATCACCCTGTCACAACCTCCCAAGTACTGGGATTATAGGAGTGCATCACCATGCATAGATAATTAAAAAAAAAATTTTCAACCTGCAGTTGGTTGAATCAACAGAAGTGAAACCTGTTGTCAGGGAGGATCCACTGTAATTTAAAAATGCAGACACCTGGATTAGGTTCAGTTGAGCAGAATTCATCACTCTTAAGTGTGGTTCCTGGATTAGCACCAGCATCTAGGGGCTTGGTAGAAATGAAAATGATTGAACCTTACCTTGGACCTATTGTTGAACCAGAAGCTCTGGGCATGGTGCCCAGCACCCAGCAGCTTGCTTTTTAACACTGATATGATGTGATTCAGTGGTCTCTTTTAAAGGAAATACTAGACACCAATTCTTGTATCCCAATCTCTTCTTGCTCAGCAAATGTCTTAACATTCTCACAGATATAATATAGAGAACTAGAGCTGGGCATGGTGGCGCATGCTTGTAATGCCAGCATTTGGGAGGCTGAGACTGGAGGATCTGAGTTCATGGCCAGCCTCAGCTGCTTAGTGAGGCCCTCCGCAACTTAGTGAGACCCTGTTTCAAAATAAAGGATAAAAAATAGGGCTGTAGCTGTAGTTTGGAGGTAGAATGCCCCCAGGTTCCATCCCCAGTATTGAAAAAAAAAAATAGGACTGGAGGTGTAGCTCAGAGGTAGAATGCCCCTGGATTCAAGCCCCAGTACCACAAAAAAATAATATAAAGAACTAGCCAAGTAACTTAGAGGAAGGAAGATTTATTTGCTCATGGTTTAGGGTTCAGACCATGTGAGGGCATGGCAGTAGGCAGCAGAGAGAGGGAGATCCCATGGCTTTGCTCCTCACTTCATGGAGGCTGGAAGTGGGAGAGAGAGAAGGAGAGGAGGAGGAGGAGGTGGAAGGAAGGAGGAGGAAGGAGGAAGGAGGAAGAACTATATATAATCCCCAAGGGGGTGCCCTTAGGCACACCTTACTGGCCTAGCCTACTACCCAGTAAATCCATTACCATTATCCACTGGTGGGATCACAGCCCTCAGGACTCAATTACATCAACTGCAAATACCAATTTATAAGCTCTTCAGGGGCCATTTTATATCTAACTATAACAACAAACAAACAAAACAATGACAACATTTTGGCCTTGGGCCAACTACTTACCTTACAGTGTTTCATCTGTAAAGTGGGATTTGGTGAGATTGAGATAGATAACCTGTGTCATGAGCACAGACTAGCTAAATAATTAATTACCATTAAATTATTGTTAGCCAGGTGTGGTGGCGCACGCTTGTAATCCCAGCATTCGGGAGGCTGAGACCAGAGGATCTGGGTTCGCGGCCAGCCTCAGCTACCTAGTGAGGCATTCTGCAACTTAGTGAGACTTGGTTTCAAAATAAAGAATTAAAAATAGGGCTGGGGGTGTAGCTCGGAGGTAGAATGCCCCTGAGTTCAATCCCCAGTAACCGCAAAAAAAAAAAAAAAAAAAAAAAAAAAAAATTGTTATTTTGTCCCAACTTTTCAAAATCATTTTGGAAGTAGCACTTGATTGCCTTTTTACCAAAGGGAGACTTTAGCTCATTATAGTTTGATTGTAACCTGCTTTAAAAAAAGTAGACTTACTTGAATTTCCTTTACCTTCTTTTTTAGGTCTTTATTTCCATTTTAGTTGTGTTATTCATGTCACAGCTCAGTGCTTTCATGTATGCAAGTATGTCTTCATGGGAATTCCTGGGCTTATGGGATTCTCCAGCCCCAGCTTTCTGAGTGGTTAGGGCTTCAGAAATTTTTAATCTTCTTCCTTCTCCTCTTTCTTCCTAGTTTTCATCTTAGTTTTTTTTTTTGGTGGTGGTACTGAGGAATTCCACCTCCGAGCTCCAGCCCAATTTTATTTTTATTTTGAAACAGGGTCTCACTAGGTTGATGAAAGTGTCACTACTTGCTGAGACTGTCCTTGAGCCTGCACTTCTCCTGTCTCAGTTTCCCAAGTACTGGGATTACAGGTGTTCACCACCATTCCTGGCTAAAAACCCTCCTTCTATTGGGATAGCTTTACTTCAAGCTAGTTTTCAAACTTGGTGGAAGATGTGAACAGATCAACAGGAGAACAAACCAAATGGTTTCATTAGGTCATTTTATGTAGTAGCTTGGAGATATTTCATTTTGTATGAAAAAGTATAGTTTTTTTGAGGGAGAGGCAGTAACTATAACTGAGAAAACATTTCTTCGAGCTACAGGTTTTATAATGTTTGTTTTTTTCTGCAGTGCTGAGGATTAAACCCAAGGCCTCCCTTATGCTAGGAAAGTGCTCAAACACTGAGCTATATTCCCAGCCTGAGGTCCCCCCCTCCCCCACCCCATCATTTTTTTCTTTTCTTCTGGGCACTAGAATTGAACCCAGGACATTTTACCTCTGAGCTACACCCCCAGCTGTATTTTATTTTTATTTTGAAACAGGGTCTCACCAGGCTGATGAGAGTCTTACTACTTGCTGAGGCTGCCCTCAAATCTGTGATCCTCCTATCTCAGATACTGCCCAAGTACTGTAATTACAGGTGTGAGCTACTATGTCTGGCTAAATTGTGTATATTTATGGAGTATAATGTGATGTTTTGATATATGTATACATTGTAGAGTAAGTAAATCAAACTACTAAATGTACCATCATCTCCCATACTTATATGTAGATACTATAATTCTTTCTAGTAAGAACATTTAAAATCTACTTTCTTACCAATTTCAAATATATAATACATTATGTCTACAACTGTGGCCACATGCTATACAATAGATCTCCAGAACGTGTTCCTCTTATATAACTGAAACTCTCCCATTTGACCAACATGTCCCTATCCCTCCTACCCTCTACCATCCCAGGCCCCAGTAATCACCATTTTACCTATGCTTCCAAATTTATGTGAGATCATGTAATATTTTTCTTTCTATGTCTTATTTATTTCATTTTGCCAGTGTCCTCCATCCATGTTGCTGCAAATTACAGGATTTAATTCTTTTTAAAGGCTGAATAGTATTCCATTATGTATATATAACACATTTTCTTTATCCATTTATGAACACCATAGGTTGTATCTGTATCTTGGCTCTTGTGAATGAAGTGGCAGTGAACACAGGCGTGCTGGAATATCTCAGACATGCTGATTTCCTTTCCATTGGATATATACTCAGGAGTAGGATTGCTGGATCATGTGGCAGATCTGCTTTCAATGTCTTGAGGAACCTCCATACTATTTCTATGTCTATATTAATATATATTCATATATTTTCATAAACATTGTACAAAAGTTCCCTTTCTCCCTATCATCACCAATAGTTTGTTTTTTTTTTTTTTTTGGTGGTGGTACTGGGGATTGAAACCCAGTGGCATTCTCTTTCTGTTATACCCTCAGCCCTTTTTATTTTTTAGTTTTCAAGCAGTGTCTTGCTAGGTTTCTGAGACTTGGGATTGTCTTGTGATCCTCCAGTCTCAGCCTCCCAAGCACTGGGATGACAGGCATGTCAACACATCAAGCTACTTGTTATCTTTTTGCCTGTCTGATAAAAGCCTTTCTGACATATATGAGATGATATCTAATTGTGTTTCTAATTTTAATATCCCTGATGATTACGAACATTGAGCATTTTTTAAAATATATCTGTTGGCCGTTGTTGATGCCTCCTCCTTGTCCTCTTCCTCCTCACCCTCCTCCTCTTCCTTTAGGGTATTGGGGATGGAACCCAGGGCCTCATGTATGTGTATGTCTTCTTCTGAGAATGTCTACTACTCAAGTCTTTTGTCCGTTTTTTTTTTTTTTTTTTTTTTTTTTTTTTTTTTTTTTTTTTTTTTTTTTTTTTTTTTTTTTTTTTTGCAGTACTGGGAGTTGAACTCAGGGGCATTCTACCTCCGAGCTATACCCCCAGCCATATTTTTTAGTCTTTATTTTGAAACCGAGTCTCACTAAGTTGCGGAGTGTCTGACTAAGTAGCTGAGGCTGGCCGCGAACCCAGATCCTCCGGTCTCAGCCTCCTGAATGCTGGGATTACAAGCGTGCGCCACCACGCCCGGCTTCTTTTGTCCGTTTTTTAATCAACTCATTTGTTTTCTTACAATTGAATCATTTGAGTTCCTTATAGATTTGATATTAGCATGCACACATTTTCTTCTCTTCCATAGGTTGTTGCCTTTGCTGTGTAGACATTTTTTAGTTTGACCCAGTCCCATTTGTCTATTTTTGGTGTGGTTGCACTTAGAAGTTTTCGTTGGAAAGTTAAAAGCTTTTGTCGGAAGGTAGAAAGTCACCTGTATTTGTAAGACTAACTTAAGACATTTAGTTTTATACAAAGTTAAACAGAACTACGTAAGAATAAGTCTGTCTCCTAAGGCGTGATATGGGTGTGTGTGGGTATCTGTGACGGTATTTGTTTTATTTGTGTGACTAAGCAACTATGAGTCTTTCTTTACTATACTGATAGGTCCTCTCTTTTCAGTGAGTGATAAAGCATAGGGTTTTCCTCAGAGCTTTTTAACTTTGTGGGAAATACAGTCTAGCAATTGTATAGTTAGTTTACAAAGTCTGTGTATGACTCATCTTCAGGCAGTGGCTTTTCAAGCTATGCTTAAAGGTCAGAGTCTACTTAGTCCTTAACCCTGCCTTTCTAAGTGTGGAATAAGAGCCACAGTAGTTAAAAAAAATTTTCAAATATATATATATATATATATATATATATATATATATATATATATATATATGTTGGGTATATATATATATATGTGTTGGGGGTATATATATGTTGGGTATATATGTTGGAGATATATATATATATATGTTGGATATATATATATATTTGGAATTTGGAATTTGGAATTTGTTGGGACTGGATACAGACCAATAGGTTCTTTTTAAGGTGTTACTTTTAAAAGGAGAACAATCAGGATTGCTACGATTTCCCAGAATCTCTAACCAATTAGAAGCTTAATGTGTGTGACACTGTTGTTCTTGGAAGTTGGGCCTTTGAAGTTTTAATTTTGTTTAGATGTTTGATTTCTGTATCATA
>PVLC010049101.1:0-10540 GCA_004027655.1 Graphiurus murinus | reverse complement strand
GTTCCCAGAGATGCAGAGAGGGAGGGCGGCTGAGTCAGCACAGGCAGGGAGAGGGAACCTGCAAACACAGACGCACGGGGGTGAGTCAGCAGGGCCCGGGGGACATTTTCTCAGGTGTATGGTTTATAAAAGACAGATGCAGGCTGCTGGCCACCTCGTGTCTCTGAGATGTGTCCTTACCTGAGCAGTGACAGAGGAGCAGGAGAAGGAAAGGAGCCCAGGCCATGGTGGACACACCCCTGAGCTGTACAGTGGGGCTGGGCTGCCCAGGCCTCCTTTTCTCTCCTGCCCACCACAAAGGAGGGGTTTTCCATGCAAATGCGCGTCTACAATGACTGCCCAGCCCTCCCTGAGCCCTGCTGTTAGAGTCAGCTCCCACTACAGACTGAGCACGAGGGAGGTTTGCTTTACACCTTGGGGAGCCCTAAGAGGAAGCACCTGCTGAGATCAGACCAAGGCCCTCTCTCAGGAGACCCTACCAGCTCAGAGGGGCAAGGCGGCCGAGTCCCCATAGTGAGCAGAGGGCCCAGCCTAAAGTCAGCGCTCCTTTGAGTGAATGCGCCCAATGGAGCAGCTGTGTAGAGAACCACAGCTTCACTACATAATCCACAATGCGGATCACGTTATCATTTTGACAGGATCCGGAATCACCAGGCCCCTTCTCTCCACGTTTCTCTGCATGGACAGTCCACAGGAGGCAGCCAGAGTGCTCAGGTGCTGGTCTCCTCTCCACCTCATGCGATCCTGTCCCCACTCAGGCTCAGTCTCATGCGTGTTCAGATCTTGGTTCCCTCGTGGGCCTCGCTGTGCTGAGCATGCCGCAGTCCTCAGCCTGGCCCTCAGGCTGCACCCCCATAGGGGCAGGGCAGCTTTTTCCTTAAATGTGGAGCCTTAGGGACCGGTTTCCAGGAGTGCCTGTGGCTTGCATCATAAGTTAGTGTCCTAGAGTCTTGGCCAGGATTTTGAAGGCATCTGCATGGGAAGTGACCATTGGTGACAGCCAGGTTGCAGGAGATCCAAGTGACACCGACTGTCTTGAAAAACTACAGTGCCTCAGTGCCAGCAGTCCTGGCATAGTTAGGCAAGACTGTGCTGCCAGGGCCCACCACGACCTCAGCTACTCCCCAGGGAAGGCACGGGGAGCGTTTTGCTGTCCTCTGTTCTGTATTTTGGCTTTCTTTCTACTGCCTTCAGTTTTTTGTTGCTTTGTTCATTTTTTTGCTGCTTTTCACCACTTGTCAAGCTGAGGCCTTGACAGCAACTTGGTTTTGAGTTTCAGTGCGACTTGGATGAGCTGCTTCCCACAGTCACCATCTTCTCAGAAATGGTCTTTGCTATTTTAACTGAAGCGTCTACCCTGGAAAGTAGTGTAGTATTTCATCCAATAAAGTAGCATGCATCCCAGAGATTCAGTTCCTAGAATCTACCAAAGAGAATGAAGATCTACCCAAGGATATTAAAATATGTGTTCGCAAAAAACCCAAGAGAATGAAAATATGTGTCTACAAAAATATTAGCCCACAGTGTTGGTAACAGTACTCTGCATTCCTCCAGAAGTGTTCAAGCAACTTGAGTGTCTAACAATCAACAAGCAGATAGAGAAATGGTGGTACAGCCATGAACTGGAGTATAATTTTACACTAAAATGAATTGAATAGTGAAAAAAAGAAGTGTCATATATTATGTGTGCAAGAACAGAGTAATAATTATTTTCATGTAGTATTCTCATGAGTCACATATAGAATAATTACACCGATTGAGGACAAGCACCCTGCAGCTCTGTGATCCTCCTTCAACAATCTCGGGGCTGGACCTCATTCATTTGAGGTCCTAATGCCTGGGTTTTTACAGCTTCACTGAAGTCCTGGTATGAGCAGAAGGTCCCCTGGGGTGCAGAGGTGACGTGGTGACTGCAGAGTATGACTCATTGGGGAGAGGGCCTGGTGCCCAGCTTCTGTGCTCTGAGAGGCATGGCCACACCTCCTCTCACGGTGGAGGAGACAGTGTCTGCTTAGCTTCCACGGAGTTTCATAAGTCTCCTTCCTCTCAGCCTCGGGAGAGAAGGACAGTTTCCAGAGACAGACCGCAAGTCACAGGTGCAGGGGAAGGTGACCTCACGACTGAGCTGACCAGCGGTAGGGGTGGGGGTGCTGGGCTTGGGTGTGCTGGACGTAGTGACTGCCCACAAACGTTCAGGCCACACACATCTCTGATTCAGGCTTTGACTGCAGTGGGGCGCATGGGGGTCTGGATTTTCTCCTTATCTGACTTCTCCCTGGAGAAAAACTGAGCCCTGGGAACGGATATTTGTTCCTGTAAGATGATCAGCATATGAAGGCTTTAGTGTGGGATTGAATTCTCATTATAAGGAAAAGAGAAAGATACCTTCTCATCATTAGACTTGGGAAAATTAGGTGCAGACTGAATAAATGAAGGAAGAGCTACTGTCTGAGCTGGATGTGTTCCCAGCAGAGCAGCAGTGACCGTGTCCTGGAGGGAGGGTGCAGGGGAGGTTTTAGTCTCACTTCCCCATGGGTCTGGAGCACTGTGTACGTCTTAGAGTTACCATGCCATATATTGCAGTAATAATCGGCCTCATCCTCAGCCTGCAGCCCAGAGATGTGCAGAACACCTGCATTGGCCGAGGTGTCTTTGGATCCAGAGAAGCGGCTGGGGACACCAGATCCCAACGTGGTACTTGAGCTGTAGTACAGGAGAAACCTGGGTGGGCTCCCTGGCTTCTGCTGGTACCAGTATATTACAAAGTCACCCACACTGAAGCCACTGCTCAAGGTGCAGGTGAGTCTGGCAGATGTTCCAGGAGACGCAGAGAGGGAGGGCGGCTGAGTCAGCACAGGCTGGGAGAGGGAACCTGCAAACACAGACACTCACGGCTTAGCAAGCAGGATCAGGGTGGGGTTCTTGGGGGATCTAAGGCAGAGGGGACCGACTCAGGCCAGGATGCGGGTCCTGGCCATGTGAGGTCTGGCCCTACCTGAGCAGTGAGAGAAGAGGAGGAGGAGGACGGGAGCCCAGGCCATGGTGGACACAGTCCTCCTGAGGTGCGGAGCTGCAGCGGGCTGCCCCAGACCTCTCTTATCCCTCCACTGGCCTCACCAGGGAGGGGTCATTGAGGCAAATCGGGCCCCACCCCCTGTCTGCCACACCCCGCCATGCATTTACTCAGGCGCTAGAACTGCTGGGTGGGAGAGTGTGTCAGGAAGGACCTCAGAGGGGCAGGTCTGGGCCACACCCCGAGAGCACTCAGCTGATGCGTCTGCATGGTTGAGCGCAGCCCTCTGACCTGCCCGTGAAGAGTTCGGGGGTGCACAGCTGTGGGCGCCCACTGTGCAGACTGAGCAAGCCCCACAGCGCCACCTGCTGCTCACTGGGCGGCATCGCTCCTTCAGTGGAAATCCTGTTAGTGGCCACAGCCCTAGAGCCTGGTCCCTGTCAGTCACAGACGCCCAGGGCCACACGCCTGCTGTGACCCAGGTCATCAAGGATTATAAACAGCTGTGCCGCTGAGGATTCTGCATTAGGAGGAGAAGCAGACATCGTGCTGAAGCTCATTGCTTTAACATTCAGAAATACACTTTTAATAATAGTCATCTTCCCCTTGGCCACTGAGCTCATTGTGTCTGACTGACACATGAGGCTTGAAGGCCATGTTAACCCACTTCCTGTGTAGATCTTTTCTGTACTTTAGTGAATGTCCCTGCTTTTCTTCATCCTCAGTCTTCCACTGCTGCAGTTTGTTGGCTCCAGACAGAGTCTACACAGCTCACAGAGTGTTCTCCTCCTTTCTTGGGCATTTATGAAACAGTCTAGGTTATTACTGATCAACTTTTTTGTGGTCATACTGGGGATGGAACCCAGGGGCAGTCTACCTCTGAGCTGTACCCCCACCTTATTTTATTTTCATTTTGAAGCACGGCTTCAATAGATTGATAAGAGTCACACTACTTGTTGAGGCTGTCCTAAAACCTCTTATTCTCCTGTCTCAGCCTCCCTGGGATTACAAGAGTGTATCACCATGCCCAGCATGAATTAACCTTTAGAAATATACTAATATGGTGAGGACATCAAGTTTTTCAAAGGTTTTGATTGATATTCTTAAAATATAATTGTTATGAAGTCATCTTATCCAACAGTATGGTCTTTATCTTTATGTATGTACGGTGTGTTTCATTTGCATTATTCACTCATAAAATTACTTATGCATCTAGGTGTTTGTTCAGGTTCTGTGTGCTGTGTGGTCAATAAAGATGGCATCCTGAGTGGAGGGGAATGGACTGGAGTCAAGCCACTACCCAAGTCTTTTGCACTGAAGCAGCAGATCCAGAGGCCTCAAAACATGGGCTGGACTAAGAGGATCCTCTGGAGCAGGTCTGGAGTACTTTGTGAGCCCTGAGACTGCAGAGACTGGGATAGGAGATTCTGCAAGACCTTCCTATTTTCTGATGCTAGAATGGGTAGATTGCCTCCCATGGCCCATTGTGCTGTCTCTAAGAGGGCTTCTCTGTTTAAGCCAGGATTTTCTGCTGTGTGGGCTGAGCATCCTCAGGGTGTGGACTGAGCAAGACTCACGTAAAGCTTCTGAGAGACAGTGAGTCCTGGGAGACCTTCCTGTGGTAAGAAACAGGGAAGCCCAGGGAAAGATACAGCATCGCCAGCCATTAGGAAAATTCAAATCAGAAGCACAGCATGTTCCCCCTTCATTACACACTAGGATGGCTACCATCAGAAAGACGGATAATAAGAGTGATTCAAAAGGCAAAGTCGTGGAAACCTTCATATAGTGGTCTTTGAAATGTTGAATGGAGTATCCACGTGGAAAGTAGTCTCAAATTTCACCCAATAAAGTATCATGTATCCCAGCGATTCCTTTCCTAGAATCTACCCAAGAGAATGAAAATCTACCCAAGGGAATGAAAATATCTGTCCAGAAAGTACTAATCCGTGATGTTTGTAGCAGCATTAGGCATGGTTTTACAGACTCACATGTCCAGCAGTCAATGAAATGATAAGGAACTATGGGATATCCATGCAATGGAATGTTATTTTGTAATATGATGATTCCTTTTCTGATTCAAAAAAAGAGATTTTTTTATATTATAATATAGACTAATAATTGCTTGCATGGAATATCCTCATAAATCACAAAAATAATTATATTGAAAACTTACTTAGAATAATATTAACCTCAGACTAATAATTGTTTCATACGCAGATGATGAAAACTTCTAAATTTAGATGATGGTGATGATTGAAAAACTTTTAAAAATACTAAAGAAACCTGATTGTATATTTAAAAAAGGTATACATCACGGCACTTAAATCATATCTCAATATAACCATGTAAAAAACAGTACGAGAGGGATTTATTCCACGGACCCTTTAAAGTGGGTCTGGGTTCAGAACCCCAGTCAGAGTCACTGCGGGATCTATCACACACAGCCCTCTGGCTGTCGCTGAGTGAAGTCATGAGCTGATCAGTCTCGTGTTAGAACACAGGCAGGATTGTGTCTCAGTTCCCCATTCCTGTGAAGCGCTGTGGGTCTGTTAATGCTATCATCCCACGATGAGCAGTAATAATGGGCCTCGTCCTCAGGCTGGAGGCTGGAGATGCTCAGGAACTCCGTGTTGCCAGAATTAGAGCTGGAGAAGCGATCAGGGATCCCCGAGGGCCGCGTGCTTCCGATCATCACTGTTTTGGGGCAGCACCAGCAATCTGCTGGTACCAGCCCACGGTAGAGCTTTGCACGTTATTGCTGTTTCCAGTGCAGGAGAGGGTGACCTTCTGCCCCACAGACCCTGACGCCGAGGCTTCCTGGGTCAGGAGAGACTGAGCCCAGGACCCTGCAAGACAAGAGACAGCTCTGTTTAGGGTTGTAGAATGCACCAGGTTCCTCAAATAAAGTAGAACGCCCCAGGTATCTTCCATCATCCCTTCTGCTTTCCACCAGCAGTCACCTGAGCAGAGAGAGAGGAGGGCGAGGAGCCGAGGGGTCCAGGCCATGGTGGAGGTTCCTGCAGAGCTCTGATCACGGAAGACTTCCAGCTGCATCAGAGCTGCCAAGGTCTCTTGTACCTCCTTCCCCACTGATGGGGACTGAGGGCCCCCCATGCAAATTGTGCCCCTCCCCCTGGATGGGCCCCACACTCTGAGCGCTGAGTCCTCTCTGCTTGAGGAGGGCTGAGACTCCACTGAGCCTCCCAAGGTTGAGAGTCAGCAGCTGCCTTGTCCCAGGGGACACTGAGCCCAGGCTGCCCAGCAGGAGCGGGTGCTGTTTCCCCACAGCACCGTCTCTTTCCTAAGGGGCACACCACGCCAGCCCGAGTGCACAGGGGAGAGAGCTGGCTTCCTTATTCTCTTGTCCACTGGCCTTTCTCGGGCAGCGGGGGAACCTGGAACTGACCGGAGCCTCCTCCACAGCCCGTGGATGCTCGAATGTGGCTCCGTCCTGATTTCAGTGATGTGGCCCCCAAGCAGTTCATCATCAGGACCTTTTATTCCACCTTGAATTTATTCTGGAGTTGGCACCCCAAGGGGACAGTGGACAGTGACAGGCCATGTAGGGACCATCACAATCTCACCTACTTCTCATTAGGGAGTACGCTCCACAACACCCAGTGACAGCCTGAGACCACAGGATGGATCAGATCCTTAAGCAAATATGTCTTCTCCTTCATAGGCAGGACCATGATAACATTTAATTAATAAATTAGGAGCATGAGATGAATAAAGACGACTTTTCCGTCATTACAACTTCACAGTTGCAACTATATAATGTGATAAAATGTACATGAATATGGTATATCCCTCTGTCTCTCAAAATAGCGTATTGTACTTTTACCTGTCAGATCAAGGAAACACGTTAGCCCTTCACTTAGTGTATCTGAATTGCTGGCATCACAACTCTTTTGCATTGGCGTCATTGCTAAGTTAAATCAGGTTTGATCCAACACAGCACTGTGAGGCCACCAAGTACCTCTGAAAACCTGGAGAGAGGGTTACCAAGTTAGTAACGGGAGACCAGCAGAGGGAGTGCGGTATGCAGCACGGGCAGGCTGTAAAGACTGGAGAATCATGTCCTGTACCGAGCCGACTGAAGCCGGATGATGTGAGACGTTGTTTTAACAGTCCCCAGAACAGCATGGAAAATAAATTCATGAATCGTTTAGTTCTGGAATTTTATTAAACATTTGAAACTCTATGTTGGCAACCTGTAACAGAAGGCGTGGAATCTGAAACTGTAAACACGAGGATGACTACTACACTTGGGAAGACCTGAGACCAGGCCCTTCCTCTCTTTCTTGCATTCTCTACAAGGAAAGGCTGGTGTTCCTCCCTCTCACCCCCGTCCAATTATAGTGGTGTCAGGGAAGTGTTGCCGCAGGGACCCCAGTGACACTGAGATGGTTTCCTTCCTCGTGGATGCTCGGCTCAGGGGACTTGAAGGACAGCGAGCCCTCCTGGACAAAGTCTCGTGTGACCCTGAGATGGGACCACAGGCTGATTATGGCCACGTGCTGTCCACTCTGCAACAGAGGGAATTGGGCTGTGCGAGGTCATCAGAGGCTTGAACGGAGGGGAGAGGAGGGGCTCCAAGCGCCATTAACTGCTCGAACTTGCAATCCACCTGTCTCAGCCTCCCAAGTACTGGGATTATAAGCGTGGGCCACCACACCCGGCTTACTCTCACCTTTTTAAACTATCATTTTGTGTATGTACAAACACTTTATGGTGTCAGGTGGGTCCTTGGGGTAAACTGGGGAGTGAGGAACAATGTCTATGTCACATCATCCTGCAGATCTGGTCTAAACTAAGACCTGTGGGAGAAGTGGTTCCACAGTCTGGATTCCAACTTATCTAGGTGTTTGTTTTTTCTAGTTAATGAGCTGAAATGAACACAAAAAAATACCACTTGTTTGGGTACTGGGTATTGAACCCAGGAGTATTTAACTTCTGAGCTACAAAACCAGCTCTATTTTACCTTAGAATCAGAGTCTACGTAAGTTGCTGAGGCTGTCCTCAAACTTGCGATCTTCCTGTCTCAGCCTCTCAAGTACTGGAATTACACGTGTGCACCATTGTCTAAAGCCACTCTCAGCACTTTTCTTTTCTTTTTTTTTTTTTTTTTTTTTGCGGTAATGGAGACTGAACCCAAGGGCATTCTATCTCTGGGCAACACCCCCAGCCCTATTTTTTATCCTTTATTTTGAAACAAGATCTCACTAAGCTGGGCAAGGCCTCATTAAGTAGCTAAGGCTGTCCTCGAACTTGCAATCCACTTGTCTCAGCCTCCCAAGTACTGGGATTATAAGCGTGTGCCACCACACCGGCTTACTCTAACCTTTTCAAACTATCATTTTGTGTATATACAAACACTTTATGGTGTCAGGTGGATCTGTCAGCTTCTGTATAGTTTTTAAGATTCTTATTTCTTTTTTCCTTCAGAAAGAGGAACATTATTTGACCTTACTTAATAACAACGAGTGTTATCTATATTTGTATTTATATTCTCTATTTGATGCAGCATTCTTTCTAGAATTTTCTTTAGTATAACTGACATGATTGTGTTCATTTCTTTTAACATATTTACAAGAGCTGATTACAAAGCTAAGTCCTGTCGTGCACACCTGTAAACACAGTACTTGAGACAGGAGGATCACAGGTGTGAGGCTAGCAGGTGGTAGCTTAGTGAGACCTTGTTTTGAAGTAAAAAATAAAAAGGACTGGGGTTGTAGCCCAGAGATAGCATGCCCCTGGATTGAATACCTATTAACACAACAAAAGAAAAACAGTAGCTGATTTTATGTTTATGTCAAGAATGTCTGTTATCTGTGCTTCTTTGGGGATAGTTTCTATGAACTGAGTTTTGTGTGTTGCTTTTGTTGCTTTTGTTTGTTTGTTTTGTTTTGATGTGACTTGATATTTTGTATGTGAGAAGCACTTTCTTGTGTTTCCTCCATAAGATTTGCCTTTGTCAACTGGATTCCATGGGACTGCAAGCACACAGGTAAGAAAGCAGTGGGGAAGCTGGGCGTGGTGGCGCACGCTTGTAATCCCAGCATTTGGGAGGCTGAGACCAGAGGATCCGGGTTCACAGCCAGCCTCAGCTACCTAGTGAGGCACTCCACAACTTAGTGAGACCCGGTTTCAAAATAAAGAATAAAAAATAGGGCTGGGGGTGTAGCTCAGAGGTAGAATGCCCCTGAGTTCAATCCCTAGTACCGAAAAAAAAAAAAAAAAAAAAAAAGAAAGCAGTGGGGATTCTGCTGAAACTCGTGGTAATTTTGATATTTTTGAGGACTTATGTCTTTATTTATCAGAAGACTAAGATAGAGGCATTTGAGGTGAATTTTGAAAGATAGTAATAGCAGCAACTGTATTTTAATATCACCAACCCCTTTGGGGCTGGGGTTTCTGTCCCAGTTCCCCATCTGTCTGTGTCACTGTGAGAAGCATTATTGTACTCTATACTACAGTAATAGTCAGCCTCGTCCTCCAGCTGCAGCCCAGAGATGTGCAAATGGGCTGCGTTGGCCGAGGTGTCTTTGGATCCAGAGACTCGACTGGGGACCCCGGGCCCCAGCTGCTTGTCTGAGTCTGAGTAGTAGTACAGGAACAGGCGGGGAGGGCTCCCTGGCTTCTGCTGGTACCAGTATATGTTTTTTCCACCCACACTGAGGTCTCTGCTCAGCGTGCAGGGGAGTCTGGCTGTGGTTCCCGGGGATGAGGAGAGGGAGGGCGGCTGGGTGAGCACAGGCTGGGAGAGGGAACCTGTAAACACAGATAGGCATAGGTGCTCTGGTTAGAGTTAAAGCAACATTTCTCCTGGATTCTGAGCCTGACACGTTGATATGACAGAGGAATCAAGACCTGCTAAAGACTCTTCTTACCTGTGCAGTGAGAGAAGAACAGCAGGAGGAGAGGAGTCCAGGCCATGGTGGACACAGCCCCTGAGCCCCACAGTGGGGCTGGGCAGCCCCAAGCCTCCTTTTCTTCCCCTCCCTCTGCAGAGGAGGGGCCGTCCATGCAAATGAGTGTCCATCCTGACCGCCAGCCCCTCCCTGAGCCCTGGTGCTGCAGCTCAGCTCACACTGCACACCCAGGGGGGGAAGGTTGGCTTTCCCCCTCGGTCACCCCTGGAGGAAGCACCTACTGAGACAAGACCAAGGCCCTTTCTCAGGGGACCTGCGGGGTCAGAGGGGACATGGCTGCTGAGTGGTCACAGGCCCAGGCCCAAGGGTTGGGCTCCTTTGAGAGAATGAATGAAGTAGGAAGCAAGACTGTAGTTCAGAGCCCACTGCTCATGTGTCTCCTGGGGCCATGTGCAGGAGAGTCACACTTCAGTGAGGACACCGCTTGCCCAAGTGTGTCACAGCCCAACAGGATTTTCCTCTGTGCCCCAGAGCCCTGCCCTCACAGGGACAGTGCAGCAGCGCCCCCTGCTGGTCACACATCCCAGTTGCTCCTGCCCTGACACTGCCCACCCCTCATGCAAGGGCATCCTGACTATTGTAGGTGGAC
>PVLC010049100.1:0-10544 GCA_004027655.1 Graphiurus murinus | reverse complement strand
TTTATTTATTTATTTATTTATTTTGAAACTGAGTCTCACTACATTGCTGAGACTGTTCTTGAACCTTTGTTCCTCTTGTCTCAGCCTCCTAGATACTGGGATTACAGGCATAAAGACTAGACCTGGCCAGTATTTTGTTTGTTTAGAGCGAGCATAACATGCTAGTTGGGTCTGTGTGCAACCATTGTTAAGTATAGAGGTAAACTTAAGGAAATTTTTAAAATGTTTTTCTCAAGCAGGCATGGTGGCACACACTTGTAATCCAAGTACTTGGGAGCCTGCAACCGGAGGATCTGGGTTCATGACCAGTCTCAGCTACTTAGTGAGACTCTCTGCAACTTAGACCCTGTTTCAAAATAAAGAATAAAAAAAATAGGACTGGGGGTGTAGCTTGGAGGTAGAATGTCCCTGGATTCAATCCCCAATACCGAAAAAAAAAAAAAATTAATAAAAATTGTTTTTCTCAGCTATCCTGGCAGTTTGCTGTGCAAAAATTTGTTAAATATGCTTCTCTTGTTTGTACAAAATTTCGGTACTTTCTTCTGTTCCTGAACCTGTAAGTTATACTGTACCATAAAATATTCCCCAAATAAACGTGATGAAACCATCAAGTATGTAGAAAGTTTCTTAGCTTTATAGAAACAATCCAAATACATGTTGTTTCAGCAGACTTTTATTGAACACTCATTAACTGCCAGGCTGTGGTCAAGCAGTACAGACTTAATAGGACAAAAGTAATTTTCCATAGAGGTTGTTAGAGTATTGGCACTTTCCTAGCAATATCCTAAAAGATTTGTCAGCTAACTCTTTCCGCTTAATTCATCAATCAGTACATCAGTGAACATATTGCTGAGTAGATAGAGGAGAACCTGCTTAGAGTGGTCAGATTTCTATTGCTGATGCTGTGTAACTTCTGATGAAGGCTTGAAAATGGTGTCATTCAGATATAATTACCAGTTGATGATAGAGTACAAAATAATCCTAAACTATTTGAATGCTTTTTTTTTTTTTGGTATGTATTTATAACATATCTCACAAAGCATTTCTAATGTATTTCAGTAGTATAATTCAAAAAAGTACACGTTTAGTACTAATGAATAGAATATACAAAGAAAATTATTTTGTGGTTTGTGTTCAAAAGGATAACTTATATAAGCCAGGAGTGGTGGTATACACTTATAATCCCAACACTTGGGAGGCTGAGACAAGAGGATCCCAGGTTCAAGTACAGCATCGGCAACTTAGCAAGACCAAATAAAAAATAAGGCTGATGGTGAAGCTCAGAAGTAGAATGCACTTGAGTTCAATCCCCAGTAACACACACACACACACAAAACTAATTTAAAATGCTATTCTTAAATTTTTATTTATTTATTTTTAATTTTTTTAGCATGGATTTTTATACATTTCTTGGGTACAACAGGGTTAATCACACATCTTTGTTGGGTACAAGCTAGTATAGGTAAAGACATCCATGTACACATTTCTCATTAACCCTTCCCCAATTTCCACCCCCCTCCCTCCTCCTCCCTCCTTCTCAAGGTCAGTTTAGTGATTGACTTTGATGTGAGCTTGTAAGTACATCATGCTCATTAGGGTGTCCCCCTCTCCCCCCATTACCTTCCGTTAAATCAAATTCTTTGTTCACCTACGAATTCTCCTTCATCTGGAGTCCCTCTTATGTCCCATTTTCTCCCTAGCTCCCACATATTAGGGAGAGCATTCGATTTTTTACTTTTTGTGACTGACTAATTTCACTTAACATAATGTTTTCCAGTTCCATCCATTTCCTTGCAAATAACATGATTTTGTTCTTTATGGCTGAGTAAAATTCCATTGTGTACATATCCCATAGTTTTGTAATCCATTCATCTCTTGATGGACATCTTGGCTGGTTCCATAGTTTGGCAATTGTAAACTGTGCAGCTATAAACATAGATACACATGCGTTGGTCTGATCGTTTGGTTTCCTTTCTTTTGGGTAGATACCCAGTAGAGGTATTGCTGGATCATATGGTAGGATCATTCCCATTCGTCTGAGGATCCTCCATACTGTTTTCCAAAGTGGTTGCACTAATTTGCAATCCCACCAACAATGTATTAGGGTTCCCACTTCTCCACACCCTCGCCAGCATTTGTTGTTGTTGTTTGTGTTCTTGATAGTTGCCATTCTGATTGGAGTTAGGTGAAATCTCAAGGTAGTTTTGATTTGCATCTCTGATTGCTAATGATGTTGAACATTTCCCAATACATTTATTGGCCATTTGTATTTCTTCATTTGTGAAGTGTCTATTTAGATCCTTTTCCCAATTTTTGATTGTGTTATTTGTTTTCTTAGCTGTGAGTTTCTTGAGTTCTCTGTATATCCTAGATATGAGTCCTCTGTCAGATGAGTAGCTGGCAAAGATTTTCTCCCACTCTGTGGGTTCTCTGTTGAGGTTCTTGATAGTTTCCTTTGTTGCACAGAAGCTCTTTAGTTTAATGTAATCCCACATATTGATCTTCCTTTGAGTTGCCTGTGCTTTTGAGGTCCTGTTGAAAAAGTTTTGACCTGTGCCTATGTGTTGAAGTGTTGGGCCTATGCCCTCTTCAAGTAGCTGCAAGGTCTCTGGCCTGACTTCCAGGTCTCTGATCCACCTTTATTTTTAGATAAAGCATCATTAACAAATATCTCTGTTATATGATACCCTGGATTTCTGTTTTCCCAGTTTGTAACCTATAGCCAAATGCTCAGAATTCTGACAGTGCTTCTCTCCCATACCCACCCCCACCAAGTGTTATTGGCTTACAAACCACTTAAATAAATCCACTTATATTCAACCATTTACATTCTACCTCTGAGCATTCTACCTCCGAGCTACACCCCCAATCCTATTTTTTATTCTTTAGTTTTGAAACAGAGTCTTACTAACTTGTGGAGGGCCTCACCAAGTAGCTAAGGTTGGCTGTGAGTGAACCTGGATCCTCCGGTTTCAGCCTCCCAAGTACTGAGATTATAAGTGTGTACCACCACACCTTGCTGTTATTTATTTTGAAACAGGGTGTCACTAAGTTGTGGAGGGCATTACTAAGCAGCTGCTGCTGGCTGAGAACCTGCGATCCTCCTGTCTTGGCCTCCCAAGTACTGGGTTTATGAGTATACGTTACCATGCCCAGCCTATTTTATTTATTTTTAATGTTTTATTTATTAATTATACACAATAGTAGGCTTTATTGTGATATATTCATACATGCATTTGGCATAATTTGGTCTATTTCATTCCCTGTCCCCCCTCCTCTTGTCCCTTCCTCCCTTCCCCTAATCTCCGTCTTTTACCGGTCTCCCTTCTGTTTTCAAGAAATCCATTTTTCCCTCTTTTCCTCTCCAGCTTCCACATAAAAGAGAAAACATATAACCTTTGACACTCCTTCAAGTCTCGCATATTTCACTTAGCATTGTTCTATCCATTTTCTTGCAAATGACATAATTACCTTCTTTGTGGCTGAGTGAAACTCCATGTGTATATATCACATTTCCTTTATCCATTTTTTTTTGGTTTACTGTTTATACACACCGAGCCTGGTTCTTGTGAATTGTGCTGCTGTAAACATGGTTATGCAAATATTGCTATACTATGCTGACTTTAATTTATTTAGATAAGTAACACGGAGTGGTATTGCCCAGCATTTATAGTGTAGAAATATACTATAAATATAGCAAACACAAAGTTTGCTCATAGAATAAAATTTGTTGGGTGTGGTTGCTCATGCCTGTAATTTCAGTACTTGGGAGGCTGAGACAGGATCACAGGTTCGAGACCAGCCTCAACAACTTAGCAAGACTCTCAGCAACCTAGCAAGACCCTATTTCTTTTCTTTCTTTTTTTTTTTTTTTTTTTTTTTTTTTTTTTTGCGGTCCTGGGGATTGAACTCGGGCATTCTACCTCCGAGCTACACCCCCAGCCCTATTTTTTATTCTTTATTTTGAAACAGGTGAGACCCTGTTTCAAAAGTAAAAAAGAGATGGGAGTGCCGCTCAGAGTTAGAATGTTCCAACATACACACTCACTCTCTCTCTCTCTCTCTCTCTCTCTCTCTCACACACACACACACACACACACACAAAATAAAATTTCAAAACCAGATTTGAATTTTAAAAAATGCTTTCTTCTTAAGCTTAATATTCCTTCTCCCCTATGTTGATTCTCTGTTGTATCTTGGAGGTGGGTTTTTTTTTTTTTGCCCCATTAGTTTCTGCTTTTTATTTTCTCCATTTTCTTTGCGTTCCTTTCTTTGTCTGACTTGTGTGGGGCGAGGGGGAGATTTTGGGGAGTTGGACCACAGACAGGCATTCTACCACTGAGCTACATCCCAACCCTCCCCGCACCCCTTTTAACTTTATTTTGAAACAGGGTCTTGCTAAATTGCTGAAGTAGTCCTCAAACTTGATGTCCCTCTGCTTTATCCTCCTGAGTAACTGGGATTATAGGCTTGTACATCTCTGGTACATGATTTATTTTTTAACCATGAATTAGTTATATGTTGTGGGGTTCCCCCCCCCAGGTATTAGGGATCTCTATAAATATATGTGTATGTGTGTGTAGTTACTGACTTTAATGAGTTGAAGTTTTAGATAGTGATCTGGATGAAAATAATTTACTTGCTTTATAGCTTAATATTTAGTCAATTTTTTCCTTGGTACTTGAGAAAAATATATAGTCTCTAATTTGGGAGTGCAAAATTAAAATTGGGTATCCAATCTACTTTATCTTTTCCTCTAATGTTAATTCCATAGTGGTAGACTTATCAACTACTCACTGTAGTTAGTTTTTCCTTTGTATATAATTTGTGGCTGTTTTATTAGAGGCATTGAATCTAGATCTCCTGTGTTTCTGATGATGCTTGTTGTCTTAAAGTCTATATTACCTGGTATTAATGTAGGTTTTGTTTTGGTTAGGCTTGCCTGGTATCTTGTATTTTTCCTCCGTATGTTTACTTACAACCTGTGAAATTGGCTAGATTTTTCTTTGAAATTTAGCTACTGGATTTAAAAGAGCATTTATGTCTACGTTTTTTTGTGGTTATTGACATTTTATTTCTCTCATCTTACCCTTGGCTTTTGCTTTTTTTTTTTTCCCCCCACTGCTACATCCCCCCAACTCTGTCACTGAGCTACATCCCACCTGGTCTTTTTTTCCCAGCCACCTCCTTTTTTCAGTTGATATTCCTTTTCTATTTTATTAGTTTGGAAGTGGTAGACTTTATTTTTGTTGTTTTAGTTGGTTTCCCTTAATACTTTTTTTTTTTTTTTGCAGCATTACAGAGGTGTCATCATGCACACCCTTAATATGTTATACATCCTTAACAAAATGTAAAATAAATATTAGAAACTCTTCTAAATGATACAGGACTGTAAAACTCTCAAAATACTGTGCTCTTTTAGAGTATTTTTGTTGACTTTGGGCAGGGGGTGCTGTGGATTGAATTCAGCCTCACACATGCATTCTATCACAGAACTATATATCCCAGGCCCCTCTCTCTTCTTTTTTTTCTTGTTTCTTTTTGCAGTACTGGGGATGGAACCCAGAGGCAGTCTACCTCTGAACTACATCCCCAGCCCTATTTTTTTTTTATTCTTTATTCTGAAACAGGGTCTCACTAAGTTGCAGCGGGCTTTACTAAGTAGTTGAGGCTGGCCACAAACCTGGATCCTCCTGTCTCAGCCTCCCAAGTACTGGGATTACAAGCGTGTGCCACCACACCCAGCTTCCCTCTCCTTTTTTTAACATCACATAATAAAAACACTCAAGTTAGAATATTCACTTGTCTGTATTTCTTTGTTTACTGTTTCCTTCTGTATCTCAACTTTTTTGGAGATTTGAAGTTAATGTTGAGAATTGCTTTGATATACAGAAACATGGAATCACACCAAATTCTGTATCCTGTTTTCCATTTTGGCCTTGACTACAGAGATATTCCATTGCCCAGGATGGTCTCCAATCCCCGGGCTTAAAGTGATCTTCCTCAGCTTCCTGAGTAGCTGGACTACAGATGTGTACCACCATGCCCAACTTGAATTGGTTCATTTTTCTAGGAAACATGAATCCATTTCAAATCAAAGTAGCTTTTTCAACTGTATACATAAAGGTATTCCTTATGAAAAATTAAAGGAATGCCAGAATATTGTACACTTTTCCCCCTCATAGCTAAAATGGGAGGGAACCTGCAGAAACACTGGAAACTAGAGAGAGTTGCTACCTACATACCAAAAATTTTAAGGATTATCTTGTAGATATAAATACCTCCGATTTCAAATCACAGGAAGAGATGGAGACCTCTCCTCTTCTGGGCCCAAGAAAACTAATTTTAGTAAAATGTAGGATTCCATTAACACCTTTATATTTGAAGGTGGTAGGGCTGAAGGGCAGCGATCAGCTTCAGATTCCTTTTCAACCAGAATCATATAAAACTAAACTAACTGTACAGGGAAGCCCAAAAGTGGGTCCCTCCTTCCATTTCCACTTCTAATAAATTGTAGCAGTTGGAACTCCTTGGGCTACAGAAGATGTCTGTAGTAAAGGCTGAGCCATACAGGAACAGCTGTGCAATGACCCAACCCACCTCCATACACTAAGCTGCTGGCCTTAAATTTATTATTTCTCCAGCTTTTATGATGACTACAGTATAGTCACATCTTACTGGGGGTTCGGGTTTAAAAGTAGTAAGGTAAGAGTCATGTATAACTAAAATTACTCTTGAAAAATCCCCCCAAAAAGCATACTCATATTGTAGACTGTCCCATTAGTTCTTAGTAGGTCCAGTAGTCACTTTTATCCAGTATTTGAACATATGGTTAGGATGTTTGAGTGCTCAGGTAGCAAGCTTGTGTTGTAGGGCTGAGTTGTAAGTTTTGGTTTGTTTTTGCAGTACTGAGGATTGAACCCAGGAGGGCTCCACCTCTGAGCTACATCACCAGCCCTTTTAATTTTATTTTGAGACAGGATCTTGCTAAGTTGCTCAGGCTGGCCTTAAAATTGTAGTCCTTTTGCCTCAACCTCCTAAGGTGCTGGAATTACAGGTTTGTTACCACCACACCTGACTGAAGCTGAGTTCTTAAACACTATAATGATAAACAGCATTTTGGTATCCATATACTCCAGAGATACCCTAGGATGGAGATGAAAGTGGGAACAGCAGATTTACATCCCATACCTCACACTTGACCGGGCATACCCTTCTTGAAGAAGATGACTGGCAGAATAACCATTATTTAAAGTCAGTTTCTGTCTCTGTCTTACCTGGCTTGGTGGCATATGCCTGTAATTCCAATACTCGGGAGGCAGAGACAGGAGGATCACAGGTTCATAGTCAGCCTCAGCAGTGTAGTGAGGTCTCACAACTTAGTGAGACCCTTTTTCAAAATAAATTTTAAAAATAAGGCTGGGGTTGTAACTCAGAGGTAGGATGTCCCTGGGTTTAGTGTCTCTAGTACCAAATAAAGTCTTATTCTGAGTACACATAGTTGAATATTTGTACATCATGTGACTGAATTATGTAACCACTGTAAGGAGATTGAAAGTCTACATAGACTTATGAAGCTGCAGCATTAAAGCGATAAATAGGACACTTGAGACGGAAAGGGAGACTATACATGCAAAAAGAGGCTCTATAGGAAAAAAGTATTTGAAAATACAGCAGTGCCTTTTTTTCTCACAACCCTCCAAGACAAAAAATTGAGATGTAGCTACACACAAGGAGGCTGTTCAAAATGAAGGTATTGACAATACATAAAGCTGAATATAAAACATGTATGAATGTAATTGTGAGGAAATTCTGTGCAAAAATTCTATGACTTTTTTTCCCCCCAATTCTAGATACATGATTTACTTGATATGTAAGAACAGTGGGTTGACACTTATGGATTTAACATTCCTGCTTTTTGACCAGTCTTTAAAAAAAAAAAAATCAAAATACACAGAAGTGTGATTTTTTTTTTTTTTTTATCTGACCTGGTATGCAGAAATTGAGTCTTATCAGCTAGAAAGTGTGCCTTGCCAGTTACCCAGCCTGTCCATCTCAAGACAGCTTTGTTTTTCTTGATTCATCTTTCTGTGTGCAATACTTGCACAGTGATAAATAAGATACTTTGAAAGAATGTAGACTAAAGGGTGGTTTCAGAAATAAATGAGCTGCATTTGGAAGGCTGAGACCGGAGGATCCGGCTTCCTGGCTAGCCTCAGCTACCTAGTGAGGCACTCTGCAACTTAGTGAGACCCTGTTTCAAAATAAAGAATAAAAAATAGGGCTGGGGGTACAGCTCGGAGGTAGAGTGTCCCTGAGTACAATCCCCAGTACTGAAAAAAAAAAAAAAGCCTAAGACAATTGACAGTCTTGTCAGAAAACTGGTTTTGATACATTAAAGAATAGGATCCTTAACATGAACAGAGTTTGTAATTTTAAACATGGGAGGAAATTATGCAATAAAACATAGATGTGAGAGTTGATGAAGATAGTATTTCTCTCCTTTGCACATAAATATGCTAATTCATAGGCTACTGCTCATTTCTAGTGAAGAATCCAAGGATCTGTAGAAAATCAAAAAGATCTTTTAGATTAGCAGCATGAGGATAATTCTCTAAATATAGGCAAAGAGCTGAAAAGTTCCATAGAAGGTGACTGACTATAAATGTATTATACATGACTGGAAAGTAATGGCAAGCAAGACTTTAGAGCTGAGCTATCTTGATATTTTTATCCCGTGTGTGGGGTGTTACACATGCATCACAGCTATAATAGAACTATCACATGGAACATTTGAAAAACAAGATAGAGATGCTTTAAAAGCTTCTGTTCTTGATTTCTTAGTCAGATGCTGTGTTACTTGACATTCAACAACTGAAGTCAGAATCTAGATATTAAAAGGGGAATTATTTTAAATAACAGAGTTGTAAGAAAAGTAATTTATTTAAAATTGTTTCAGGAAATGGAAGATAAAGTGACTAGTCCAGAGAAAGCTGAAGAAGCAAAATTAAAAGCAAGGTATCCTCACCTGGGACAAAAGCCTGGCGGTTCAGATTTTTTAAGGAAACGATTGCAGAAAGGGGTAAGTTATCTGTAACCTTCAAATGTTTAAGCCCTGTGAACTCAGTGTGCTGACAGAGGTTTTGAAATGGGTGTTTGTCTGTTTAGTCTGTACTTATCAGGTATGTGTGTATATGAATAGTGTCTTTTTCAATATTTTAAACTGTTCATTCCATAAATACGTATGAAAAGAATCAACAGCTCTTAATATTTAAAACTGTAAACTATTTCAAGCATGTAGTATCATATAGGTAGTAATATAACAGAATGTGTGTACATACCACTTAGATTAAAATGTTAGGATTTTTTCTATATATAATTGAAATCTACCCTATTTTATTTATAGCCCCTTTCTCCCTTCTGTCCAAAAGTAACTGTTCTCCAGAAGCGGGGATTTTTCCTGCTGCCCATATTTTAAACTTTTACCTATTTTAAAGGTGACTCCCACACAATATCCAAGAGTTTAAAATACTTTTTATTTGGATGAAATGATCACTTATATAAACACAAATTACTGTCTTTAGATAATAGGTTTCACAGTTACAGTTACTCTAATGCAATTTATATATTGTAATTTTAGTAATTCAAATTACTGAAAACACTTTTAAAAATCTTGCCATGTCTTTTTGTGAGGGAGAAACCAGTATTTCCTAGTAATGAGGTGAAATAATCCTACTTGTTAAATGTTCTCATCTAACCCCTGCTTGTATTCTGTTTAAAAAAGGGGGGGGGCTTCAACTTCAGCACATTTAGATTATTCCATATAAGTATCGCAGAAGGATGAAATATTATATATGGATGCCAAATCATGTTTCTCCTTAAATAAATGCCTTAGGTATACTGGGTGAGTGTGTGTGTGTTAGTGTTAGTTATATGGATTGTTTTCCCAAATCAAATCCAAAAGAATATTTTAAGAGATTATTATTTTTTTTTAGAAGGAATATTTTAATAACTTTTTCAGAAACATTTTAAAAAGTGTCAAAATAGAAAGGTATTTTTTACTCTTATGAAGTAACATTCATAGCTTTAAAATGATAAAAAAATTACACTAAATATATAAAAATGCAAAACTTCTATACAACAAGAAATAATCCAGTGGGGAAATTATTACCATAAAATGGGAAATTTTCAAACATAAAGAAAAACATTCAGGTTCCAATAGAGGATTTAACAGGAAATAAAAAGTGTTTGATAAAAATCAATGAAATGTAAGTTAAGCCATTGTATGACATACAACTAAATTAGGAAAATATTTAAAATAATACCTATTGAAGTTGAAATTGAGTGAAACTACTATGGTCTTTGTTTTGTGTAAACATTAAAATTATTCTTATTTTAGAAAGTGATAGTGATCAAGATTTATAAAAATAAGCCGGGCGTGGTGGCCCAGGCTTGTAATCCCAGCATTCGGGAGGCTGAGACCGGAGGATCCGGGTTCACGGCCAGCCTCAGCTATCTAGTGAGGCCCTCCGCAACTTAGTGAG
>PVLC010049099.1:0-10541 GCA_004027655.1 Graphiurus murinus | reverse complement strand
TTATTCTTTATTTTGTTGGTTTTTTTGTTTTGTTTTTTGCGGTACTGGGGATTGAACTCAGGGGCTTTCTACCTCCAAGCTACACCCCTGGCCCTATTTTTTATTCTTTATTTTTAAAACAGGGTCTCACTAAATTGCGGAGTGCCTCACTAGGTAGCTGAGGCTGGCCGAGAACCCGGATCCTCCGGTCTCAGCCTCCCAAATGCTGGGATTACAAGCGTGTGCCACCACACCCGGCTCTTTATTCTTTATTTTGAAACAGGGTCTCACTAAGTTGCCGAGGGCCTCACTGGGTAGCTGAGGCTGGCCTCAAAAACCGGATCCTCCAATCTCAGCCTCCCACATGTTGGGATTACAAGCGTGCGCCGCCACGCCCGGCCTAAGGAAAGGCTTATTCTTAAAAGCCTTGTTCTTAGTTTTTTTTTCAAGTGCCCAGCCCATTGTAAATTTAGTAGGGTAATCGGTCTCTTAAGTCCTTGTTTTCTTTAGAAACTTTCAGCAAGAATGTCTTTGTAGGAGATATTTGATGTAATGCCACCAGATCTTAGCATAAATTGAGACAGTTACTTTTATATTTGAATCCATCATACTATGTTCAAGTTATAAATGACAAAATTGTATAAATAATTAAAATTGTAAGAGAGTTCATAGTTCTTATTTATCCATTAACTATGTCCTTCCAAGATGGCTCAGTGGCCCACAACTGTGATATTAGGAAGGCAAAGCAAGGAGGATTGTAGATAAGAGGCCAGTCCCAGGAACTTAGGGAGCCCCTGTTTCAAAATTTAAAAAAATAAAAGTTGTGTAGATATAAGCTCAGAGATAGAGCATCCCTGGATTCAATCCTCAATAACACAAAAGCATAAATAAATAAATAAATAAAGTGCTCTTCCAGATCTGAAAAAGGTTACAACAAATATTTATTTGCTTTATGAATATTCCCCCAGTTGCCCGTCTCACCCTGGTTTTGTTCGTTTGTTTGTTTTGTGGTACTGAGGATAGAACCTAGGGGCATTCTACCTTTGAGCTACACCCTGCCACTCCAGCCCTATTTTTATTTTTTATTGTGAATCAGGGTCTCACTGAGTTGTGGAGGGCCTCACTAAAAGTTGCTGAGAGCCGGGCATGGTGGCGCACGCTTGTAATCCCAGCATTTGGGAGGCTGAGACGAGGATCCGGGTTCGCGGCCATCCTCAGCTACCTAGTGAGGCATTCTGCAACTTAGTGAGACCCTGTTTCAAAATAAAGAATAAAAAATAGGGCTTGGGGTATAGCTCGGAGGTAGAATTCCCCTGGGTTCCACCCCCAGTACCGCAAAAAAAAAAAAAAAGTTGCTGAGGCTGTCCGTGAACCTGTGATCCTCCTGTCTTAATGTCCCAGGAACTGGAATTACTTATGCCCACTACCACATCCAATTTTTTATTTGTTTGTTTGGGGAACTAGGGCTTGAACCTAGGTATATTCTACCTCTGAGGTATACCCCCAGCCCAATTTTTATTCTTTATTTGAGACAGGGTCTCACTAAGTTGCAGAAGGCCTCACTAAGTAGTAGATGTTGCTCAGACTGGCCTCAAACTCTTGGACTCAGCTTCCCAAATAGCTATAGGTATGTGCCACTATGCTGAGCTGAATATCCCTATTTTTAAGACAATTTTTTTTTTTTTTTTTTTTTTTTTTTTGCGGTACTAGGGGTTGAACTCAGGGGCATTCTACCTTTGAGCTATGCTCCTAGCCCTATTTTTTATTCTTTATTTTGAAACCGGGTCTCACTAAGTTGCGGAGGGCCTCACTAGGTAGCCGAGGCTGGCCTCGAACCCGGATCCTCCAGTCTCAGCCTCCCAAATGCTGGGATTACAAACGTGCGCCGCCACGCCCAGCCTACAAAATTATTTTTTTTTACAAAGCATAGTATTCCATTAAATTACAAAATAATAAAAATCTTTAAGCTGGACATGGTGGCAAACACTTGTAATCCTAGTACTTGGGAGGCTGAGACAGGAGGATTGCAGGTTTGCAGATAGCCTCAGCTTCTTTGATAGATCTCTGCAATTTAGTGAGACCCTGCTTCAAAAATAAAGACTGAAAAATAAAGGGCTGGGGATGTATCTCAGAGGTAGATGCCCCTAGGTTTCATCCCCAGTACCAAAAAAAGAAAAAAAAAAAAAACATGCGTGAGATACAGATTGTTGTTTTGATTAAAAAATAGACCATTTAAAAAAGTTATTACACTAATGATTTTAAAGGAACAAATAAATTTCACTGAAACCACATCATACCTTTCTCTGTTCTCCATTATCCAGATTTTCCAGTGATTGCTCAATGAATGTATAAATTTTAGGGTCTAAGCCATATGTGGTACATTCTTGTAACCCCAGTACCACAAAAAAATAAAAAGTAGCCGGGCGTGGTGGTGCACGCTTGTAATCCCAGCATTCAGAAGGCTGAGACCGGAGGATCCGGGTTCGCGGCCAGCCTCAGCTACCTAGTGAGGCACTCCACAACTTAGTGAGACTCGGTTTCAAAATAAAGAATAAAAAATAGGTCTGGGGGTATAGCTCAGAGGTAGAATGCCCCTGAGTTCAATCCCCAGTACCGCAAAAAAAATAAATAAAAAAAATAAAAATAAAAAGTAAAAAATAACCGGATGTAGTGGTGCATACCTATAATCTCAGTACTTGAAAAGTTGAGGCAGGAGCTTCACAGGTTCGAAGCTATCCTCAGCAACGTATCAAGGGTCTCCACAACTTAGGAAATCCTGTTTTCAAATTAAAAAAATAGGGCTGGTGGCATAGCTTAGAGATAGGGATACCCCCAGGTTTAATCCCCAGAACCAAATAAATAAATTTAAAAAGTTGCTATACTAACCAGTGATTTCATGGCACAATTTTGAGATAAAAGGCAGAAACCACATCATCCCTTTCTCTGTTCTCCACTGTCCACATTTACCAGTGATTGCTCAATGAATTTTTAAACTTTAGGGTCTAAAACAAAAAAATTTTTTTTACTTCTACTACTTTTGAATCTTTAAATATTTTGTTAACTATGAAAGTGAATCATCCTAGCCAGGCATGGTGGCGCACGCTTGTAATCCCAGCATTCGGGAGGCTGAGACCGGAGGATCCGGGTTCGCCGCCAGCCTCAGCTACTTAGTGAGGCACTCCGCAACTTAGTGAGACTCGGTTTCAAAATAAAGAATAAAAAATAGGGCTGGGGGTATAGCTCGGAGGTAGAATGCCCAATCCCCAGTACCGCAAAAAAAAAAATAGTGAATCATCCTGATGATAAAACTCTTTTCTTTCTATAGAGAGAAATAGCTCGGAAACTTGCAAACCCTAAGCAGCCAACAAATCCTTTTCTAGAGATGGTCAAATTTCTGTTGGAAAGAATTGCACCTGTGCACATTGATTCAGAAGCTATAAGGTAAGCTGAGAAATAATTTTACTAAAAGTAGATTAAAATCCTAAACCACAATGTTCCAAATTTAAGTTCTGGACCCTTACAGATAAAATAGTCTTTGTATACCCTTTTTATGTGTGTGGTATTGGGAATGGAACCCAGTGGTGTTCTAACTCTGAACTTTACCCCCAGCATCCCCCCTCCCTCGCCCCCTGCACGCACACGCGCGCGCGCACACACCACCACCACCACCACCACCACCACCACCCTCTCTCTCTCTCTTTCTTTCTTTCTTTTTTTTCTTTTGCGTTACCGGGGATGGAACCCAGAGGCATTCTACTCTGAGCTACACCCCCAGCCCTATTTTTTTATTCTATATTTTGAAACAGGGTCTCACTAAGTTGCGGAGGGCCTCACTAAGTACCTGAGGCTGGCCACGAACCTGGATCCTCTGGTCTCAGCCTCCCAAGTATTGGGATTACAAGCCTGTGCCACCATGCTGGGCCCCAGCCCTATTTCATTTTTAATCTTTTTTTTTCCCCAGTACTATTGATTGAACTGAGGGGCATTCTACCTCCGAGCTGTAACCCCAGCCCTATTTTTTATTCTTTATTTTTTTTGAAACAGGGTCTCACTAAGTTGCGGAATGCTTCACTAGGTAGCTGAGGCTGGCCTCGAACCCAGATCCTCCAGTCTCAGCCTCCCGAATGCTGGGATTACAAGCGTGCGCCATTACACCCGGCTTTCATTTTTTAATTTTGAAACAGGGTCTCAGCCAGGTGTGGTGGCACACACTTGTAATCCCAGTACTTGGGAGCTGAGACAGGAGGATCTCATGTTAGCTGTCAGCCTAAAAGAATAAAAAAACAGGGCTGGGGGTATAGCTCAGAGATAAAATGCCCCTGGCTTCAATCCCCATTACTGAAAAAAAGACAGTGTCTCACTGATTGGCCAAGGGCCTCCCTAAATTGTTGAGGCTGACCCTGAGCCACGATCTTCCAGTCTCAACCTTCCAAGTACTAGAATTACAGGTGTTCACCATCATGCCTGACTGTGTACCTTTTTTTTTTTAATGGTGGAAGCACACAACATTGAATTTATAGGAAGGCCTGCTCATTGTATGATATTTGGATGATCATTACAATGAGCTAAGCAGCCTGGGATCATAAGACAGTAATTGATAGCTTTTGTTTTCTGTATCAACTATTCTCATAATTTTTGACATTTTAATTGTTCCTAATGTTTTATTCTTGGATCAGTGCGCCGATCATTTTTCCTGTAGATAGATATTTATCTCCTTTCTATTTTGGGGTACTGTGTAGTACTTGTTGGTTTTTTTTCCAGATATCTCGAATTTGAAGACCTGTTTCTAGTGCCCAAACTACAATCCATCTCACCTACGTGAATCACTGCTGTGATTGTGTTGAAATGTTAAGCTACACTGAAAAACATTGTAATTTAGGATTTATTAGTTTGCTAGGACTGTCATAACAAAACACTACAAACCTGATGGAACAATATATTTTGTCGCAGTTTGGAGGCTAGAATCCTAAGGTCAGGATATCCATAAATTCCATTTCTTCTGAAGCCTCTTGCCTCTCCTGGCCTTGCAAATGGCTGCCTTCTCATTGAGGTTTCATGGACTTTTCTCTCCTTGCCCAGCAGATCTTTATCCTGATCTCCTTTTCTAGTAAAAACAACAGTTGTATTAGATTATGGCCCACCCATATAACTTTGTTTCACCAGTTATCTCTTTAAAGCCTTAACTCCAAACATAATCACATCCTGAGGCCCTGTTGGTTAGAATTCATATGAATTTAGGAAATATCATTTAGTTCTAGACATTGACATTTGACTTTTTGATGAAGATTTCCTTACCCTTTAATTTCTTCCTTGACAATTAAGAACACTAAGGAACTATGGTTTTGTGGGAGTAACTGGGTTTACCACAGCTGGATATGTCAGAAACCATAACTTAAACCTAGATGTATTATTTTCCATGTCAGTATCCTTTACTCTGTACCATTGGGGGGGAGAGGGGGTGAATGTGTTCTGGAGAATGAACCCAAGGCCTCATGCTTGCCAAATGGGCCCTGTACTGCTATACTACTCCTCCAGCTTTTGTGTCATTTGATTCTAATGGAATAGATCAAAGCTATGATAGAATAGAAACGGGCACTCTTGCTTATACATATTAATTTTGGAAGAGAAGTATAATCGCATTAGGAAATCTAGGCCACCTAACCTCACAGGGTTTCATACTTAAGTAAATTGTATTTTTTTTTTTTTTTTAGTACTGGGGATTGAACCCAGAGACATTCTACCTCCAAGCTACACACCCAGCCCTATTTATTATTCTTTATTTTAAAACAGGGTCTCACTTAGTTGTGTAGGGTCTCACTAAATAGCCGAGGCTGTCCATGAACTTGTGATTCTCTTAGCCTCCCAAGGACTGGAATTACATGCATGTGTCACCAAGCCTAGCTATGAATTTTTTTTGTTTGATTAGTTTTTTTGGTTTGTTTTTGTGATACTGGGAATTAAACCCAGGGGCATTCTACCTCTGCACTATACCCCCCAGCTCTATTTTTTATTTTGAAACAATTGCAGAGGGCAAGTTAAAGGTCTCACTAACTTTGCAGAGGGCTAAGTTACTGAGGCTGGTCCCAAACCTGCAAGCCTCCTGTCTCAACCTCCCAAGTACTGGGATTACAAGCATGCATCACCATGCCCAGCATGAACTATTGTTTGTTTTCCAGTGTTCTTGGACCAAAAATTCATTTTTTTTTTTCCAGGAGCACTATGAGTTGTTTTAGGTCAGAGAAAGCAACTTATTGTTAGGATTTCTAACAGACTAATTTTATAAGAATGCCACTGAGCCAGGCGTGGTGGCGCACACTTGTAATCCCAGCATTTGGGATGCTGAGGCTGAAGGATCCGGGTTCGTGGCTAGCCTTACCTACCCAGTGAGGCAGTCTGCAACTTAGTGAGACCTGTTTCGAAATAAAGAATAAAAAATAGGGCTGAGGGTATAGCTCAGAGGTAGAATGCCCCTGAGTTCAATCCCCAGTACCGCAAAAAAATAAAAAGTGCCACTGTATTAATGTTATAGAGAAATATTATTTATATATTCTTTCCATGTAACCAAATCATCTTATGATATAAAATTACAAATATATAGAATATTTATTTAACAGAGATTTATTGGAACAGTTTGTAAAGTACGTTGAATAACTGGGGTAGAATGGTTACATAACCCAAATTGTGTGGGGTTGGTTTCTTGTTACAGAAGGTCTCAAAAATAGGAAGCATATATGGTGGGTAGTAAAAGAAAGTAGGAATTAATAGTGAAGATTGCAGAAAAAATATACTGCAAGTAACTAAGCTTGTTTTTCTTGGTAGGTTATTTAAGGTACCCTGAGCTTCAGTTTAATACTGAATCCTGTGGGAAATTGACAATTAGGGGGTTTGCTTCAGAAGATAAGGAATTCATTAAATTATAAAAAACAATTTTGAGGACAAATACTCAAAAGTAGAAAATGAGAAGAGTGGTATCACAGAAGCCAAAAAGAAACAAAACAGTAGAAGGCTTAGAGGGTACTGTACCCAGAAGTCAAGTAAGCAAAGTACCAAGAAGCATCCACTAGACTAAGAAAAGGAACAAAATCACAGTGGTCAAAAAAGTTTCTGTGGGTTAGCAAAAGCAAATGCAGATTCAGAAATGCATAAAACTTTCCTCCCAACATCTACATCATGGTACATAGAGCAAACGATCATATTTGATCAGAAAAGACTGCTCAAACCTACTATTATTTTGCATAGCTCAACAGGAGCCCACTAGGTTCTACTTGGCTACCTTATGATTTGAGAAAATCAAAGAGATAGATACCTAATCACAATTCTAAACTGCTTTGTCTACCAGTGTAGATAGCTATAAATATAAAAGGAGAAAAATGATAGCAAATAGTAAGACTAAAGAAGTGTCTAAAGAAGTTTGAATATTTAAATACACGTGAAAGGTGCTAATAAAAGAGAGATTGAGTTGGGCATGGTGGTGCATGCCTGTAATCCTAATACTTGGGAGGCTGTGGCAGGAGTATCATAGGTTCAAGGACAGTGAGACTCTCATTAACGTATTGAGACCCTGTTCCAAAACAAAATAGGGATGGGGGATAGCATGGAGGTAGAATTCTCCTGGGCTCAACCCCCAACACCACAAAAAAATAGAAGAGAGATTGAAGATACGGCAAGGGGAGTCTAATTTAATTGAGCAACATTCCTAAGAAAAAGGAGAACATCTTCCCTTATAACATGTCAAAATAAAATTAGAGCCGTTTAGACTGTAAAGTATGGAAAATTACAAGAGTTTTTACTCACGGTCTCCATTATTATTCCTTATGTTAAAGATGAAGTGTCTACTCCATGAAAGGATTTAGTCCTGAGTTAGAATGGTGGGGAGTTGTTAACAGTTGTAGAACTTGGAGACTCCTTCGGCAATTTTGAAGAGGCCATTGGATTGATGATAGTCTTTTGATTCATGATATCCTTGAAGTATATGAGATATGTATTGTCTAACTTATGAATGGAAAAATGCTTCCATAAAAGGAAGGAATAGGCCAAGTGTGGTAGCATATACCTGTAATCTCAGTACTTGGGAGTCTGGGACAGGATGATTACAGGTTCCACGCCAGCCTCAGCAATTTAGTGAAACTGTTTTTAAAAAATTTATTTATTTAGCCGGGCGTGGTGGTGCATGCTTGTAATCCCAGTATTTGGGAGGCTGAGAATGGAGGATCCAGGTTCACAGCCAGCCTCAGTTACTTAGAGAGGCCCTCTGCAACTTAGTGAGACTCCCTTTCAAACTAAAGAAGTAAAAATAGGCCTGGGGGTATATAGCTCAGAGGTAGAATGACCCCTGAGTTAAATCCGCAGTACTGCAAAAAATAAGTAAAATATATATATATATATATATATATATATATTTTTTTTTTTTTTTAACTTATTTTGGTACTGGGGATTGAACCAGGGACATTCTACCTCCGAGCTATGCCTCTAGGCCTGTTTTCTTATTTTTATTTTGAAACAGGGTCTTACTAGGTTGCTGAGAGTCTTTTTTCATTGCTGAGTCTGTCCACGAACCTGTGATCCTCCTGTCTCAGTCTCCTAAGTACTGGGATTACAGACATGCACCACCAAGCCCGGCTGACAAAAAATAAAAAGGGGTAGGGGTGTAGTTTAGGAGTAGAATACCCGAGTTCAATCCTCAGTGCCCTGCCCCTCCAAAAGGAAGGACTACAATCTTTTTTTTTTTGTGGTACTGGGGTTGGAACTCAGGGGCATTCTACCTCTGAGCTACACTCCCAGGCCTATTTTTTAATCTTTATTTTGAAACCGAGTCTCACTAAATTGCAGAGTGCCTCACTAGGTAGCTGAGGCTGGCCGCAAACCCGGATCCTCTGGTCTCAGCCTTCCGAATGCTGGGATTACAAGTGTGCGCCACCACGCCCGGCTCAGGACTACAATCTTGATTTCAAGAATCAGGTCTTTCTTTTACAGCACCTTGACTCATAGTAGTGGTCAGTTTCTAATTAATGAATCTGTTTATGAACATAGCCTGATGCTTCTAATTAGTTGCTTATTTGCTGATAATTTCTAGGAATAGAATTCTTATTTTCCTTAAAAATTATAAACAGTCTCTTTATATATGTATATGTAAATGAACATTCAATTGGTTCTACTTACATAAATGTATTTTTAGCATGTCTTGGTATTTTAGCTCTATTTTCCTGTAGAATTGTAATTATCTTTAAGGTTTTTTTCTGGGTAGAGACTAAAAATAAGCTCACCTGTCAAGTAGAAGATACAGTTTAACATTTTCCCCCCACAGAAACTTAGTTGTTTTTGTTTTGTTTTGTGGTACTAGGGATTGAATCCAGGGGCGGACTACCTCTGAGCTATACCCCCAGCCCTATTTTATTTTTTATCTTGAAACAGGGTCTCACTAAGTTACTGAGAGTTTCACTACATTGCTGAGGCTGTCCTAAAATCTGCAGTCTTCCTGTTTCCACATCCCAAGTACTGAGATTACAATCGTGTACCATCATGCCTGGCATAGAATCTTATTTGAATCTGATCTAGTGAATCTAAAATGATCAGTGCAATTAGGATATGGTTACTAATCTAGTATTGTTACTAATTTATATTTTCTTCTCTTACTAGTGCACTAGTAAAATTGATGAATAAATCAATAGAGGGGACAGCAGATGATGAAGAGGAGGGTGTAAGTCCAGATACAGCTATTCGTTCAGGACTTGAACTTCTTAAGGTATTTTTGAAGCAATTTATCTCCATTTACTTCCATAGAGTTATAATTTGCATTCTCTTTAGCATATGCAAGAATCAGGTTTACTTCGTTGGAAATTATTCAAAATATTAAAACCTTGTGGTAGAACTCAGATTCTATCACAGTAAAACTTTCTATCATATTAATGTAATTACTTTATAAGACAGTATTTTTTGTTTCTTTCATTCATAATTTGTATGCCTACTGTGCTAGTGGCAGTGTGTGTTGTACAATCTTGCCTTACTGTTCATACACCTTTATCTAAGGCAGTTGACTGACCACAGGAGGCAGCATTGTCTGACTAGGAAACTTGTAGCAATTTGTAATCATTGTTGATATCAGAGAATTCAATAAATTAAGCAGTTAGTAAGAACTCAGTTCCTCCAGACTTTGTGGAATGACATGACTGAAGAAATAGGTTGCTTGGGGGGGTGATGGGAGAAAAGGTTGGTTCCACATTATGGAAGGCGGTTGAAGCTATAAGGAAAGATGCTGTCATGGGACTGTTAACCTTCCTTGCAATCTTCTAAGCACTTGAAAGAGCTTTCCCTAAATTAAAGGCAAAGACATTGAAACCACTGCAACTTAAACTAAGGGAGAAGTGGGAAACCAGTGTAAAAGTGTCTTCGATAGACAGGTGAGTGATGGGATCATACTGAGATGGTCTTAAGTATCATTTCATTTGAAAGAATTAGTATATTTCATGACTAAGTCTTAGTAATATTTGTAATAATTGGGTTATATTTTTAAAACAAGATCTTTTTTTTTTTTTTTTTTTTTTTTTTTTTTTTTTTTTTTTTTT
>PVLC010049098.1:0-10570 GCA_004027655.1 Graphiurus murinus | reverse complement strand
AGTGCACACCTGTAATCCTAGTACTTGGGAGACTGAGACAGGAGGATTGCAAATTAGAGGACAGTCTCAGCAAGTAGTGAGACTCTCATCAACATAGCAAGACCCTGTTTCAAAATAAAAATAAAATAGGGTGGGGGTATAGCCTGAAGGTAGAATGCCCCTGGGTTCAATACCCAGTGCCACAAAAAAAAAAAAAAAAGAAAGAAAGAAAGAAAGAAAGGAAAACCAGGATGAGGACTCTCTATGTACTCTTGTTCCTGATATCTCATGCTGATGATGGACCCAGTGACAAACTATGATCCTGCTGGGCATGCTTTTCCGGCCCTGCATCATTAGCCTCTTAACTATGGTTATCAGGAATCAGCTAGAAGTAGTGCAGGTGCAAGGGTCGTGTCAGTAATACCAACCAGTCCCAATAACATGAGATAAAGTCATAAGAGATTATGTAGGTGAAAAGGAGGAAATGTGGTAGAAAAGTTACTAAAATAGAAGACCATGTATCCAGGCAGCTGCCTGAAGAAAAGGTGGTAAGTTGCATAGGTCGTAGATCTCCTAAGTTGTTGTAAGCCTACCTGCCTACTTCTGCCCTTAGTTCTATAAAATGAGAGCTCATGTGGAGCTCAGTGCTGAGGTTTTCAGGAACTATCTTAACTTCAACCTGCTAGTGTAATAAACTTCCTCTTTTCCACCCTAATTGGATTGGGTCAATTATTCCAGAGAATTTCTGCAACACTTCTTCCAGTTTTTTTGGTTTTTGTTTTTTGTTTTTTTGTGGTACTGGAGATGGAACCCAGGAGCATTCTACCTCTGAGCTACACCCCCAGGCCTATTTTATTTTTTATTTTGAAACAGGGTCTCAATACATTGCTGAGGCCCTCACTAAGTTACTGAGGCTGGCTGTAAAATTTCGATCTTCCTGTCTCAGCCTCCCAAGAACTAGGATTACAAGTGTGCACCACCATACTCAGCTTTTCCACATTTTTTTTTTTTTTAATGTAAAAGATGTACTTGAAAGGTATCTGGTGAACCAGCTATAAAAGAAAGACAGAGCCGGGCATGGTGGCGCAGGCTTGTAATCCCAGCATTCGGGAGGCTGAGACTGGAAGATCCGGGTTCTCGGCCAGCCTCAGCTACCTAGTGAGGTACTCTGCAACTTGGTGAGACTCGGTTTCAAAATAAAAAATAAAAAATAGGGCTGGGGGTGTAGCTCGGAGGTAGAATGCCCCTGAGTTCAATCCCCAGTACCGCAAAAAAAAAAAAAGAGTAAGATAACAAAGTCTATGTTGTGTATTTCTTAACTTTGTTTTTTAAAATTATGTAAAGGTTATATAATTACATAGTCTGGCAGGAGAGAAGAAAATAAAAAGTGCTATTTAAAACTAAGATTTTCAATACTAAAGAAACAGATACAAATATAAAAATTGAAGCCGGGGTTGGTGGTGCACGCTTACAATTTCAGTACTTGGGAGGCTGTGACCTGGTGCAGCGCCTTGATAGTAATATTCTGTCCCAGAGTTAATTTGTCTTCCTCACATCGTGGTCAAGTGAGTTCTTATGAACAAGGAAAATGGGAAAGCACAGTCCTGACATTAAATTCCAAGAAGGATTTGGCATTTTCTTTCTCTTTAGAAGGTGAAATATTAAAGTGACAACGAAGAATTACTGTAATCTAATGTATGCAACTGATAGATTACAGAGTTAAGTATCCTAAAACAGACAAAAGCACCCTAATAAAAACATTGGGTGAAGGGGTTTGGTTTGTTCACCTCATCCTGTCCATGTCGTGGAGATGGTGACTTCATCCTTCAATTGTTGTTTTGTTTCATCCTTTGCATTTGAAATACCTTTAATTTATTTAATATCCATTGTTTAGCACGCTGCCATTTCTTGAGTACCTGTTAGTTATTAGTATTTATATGTACCAGGAGTGTGGTTAGTATGTTTTATTTGCAGTAAACCAATCTCCAAAGATTTCCTTTTGAAAACACTTTTCTCCCTCCTTAATTTTTACAGTCCTTTTTTACTAATATTAAGTGTTCTTAGATAATTTTGATGCTCATGTGTCTTGGGGACAAAAGCAATATTAATCTGTCATTATACCAAGAATGTTTGTTTTCAGCTCACAGATCAAGTGTGCCTTAATAATTTTTTTCATTTAGATTTCAAGTAGTTAATAGACTTGCCATTTTAATACATATCATTGGAGGAGATCTGCTTATTTGTAAATAGCCTATTGCTCATTTGGAAAAATAAACCAGTGGACAATATTTTTCTATTGTAAAAAAAAAAAAAAGTTAATCTGTCTGCTTCCTATACTAGCACCACTGTGGCCACTAGTGCCCACAGACAAGGAGACCATCCAAGGCCAATGGGTCCAGTCTTTTGGATAGGTACGCTGCAGGTCTGTTCCATGGGCCTAGCCGTTGGGTTAGGACTCCTAACCCAACTCTTCCTTTTTCATGTATGTAGAGAATGAAATGAGTGATGTCCAGGAGTACCAGCACAGGAGCTTCACTTCAGGCTCATGGAGGCTCCTTGGAGAGGTTTGGCAATGGCAGAGAACTCTGGGATCCAGAGTCTCCAGAATCCGGCTGCCCCCAGGAATTCCCTGAGTTTCCTCTTAGTTTTAGGGCAGGATACTAAGTGATCACTTTCTTTCATTCTTCCCCCAACCTTCTCTGTCCCCTGCTGAGGTGATACCCCATGTAGGTGACTTCTTCCCAGTAGATCTGAGCAGTTCTTCAGTGCTCTTGTCACAGATCTCTCTCATGGGGGCGGCCAGCAATAGGTTGTCAATGTACTGCAAGATGTTGCACCCAGTGGGTCGGCAGTTTTCTAAGTCTTTTGCCAGGACCTCCCTGAAGATGGTAGGGGAGTTTTTGAACCCTTGGGGAAGACGTGTCCAGGTTTGTTGTCCTTTCGAGCCAGTTTCCGGGTCCTCCCATTCGAAAGCAAATAGGGGCTGGCTCATTTCTGCGTCTCAGGCAGAAAAAAGCATCGTTAGGCATATGAAAGCAGCAGCTATTGGAAGTGTCAGACTCAGTAGAGTATAAGGGTTGAGGACTACAAGGTATAGCATCTCAGTGGCATCATTGATTCAGCAGAGGTCTTGTAACAGCTGGTAGTCGCCAGTCCCTGGTTTACTGGGAGCAAAGGGATGGTTCATGGGGATTGGATTTCCCATAGTACTCCTCTCTCTTTAAGTCTTTTGATGTGGGGCACTATTTCCAGTCAGGTTTCAAGGGGAATGGAATACTGCTTCTGTCTCACTGGAGTGGCACACAACATTAATGCCACTACTATTGGTGGGTGGCCTCTGGCAAGGCCGATTTTCCCTTGTATATCCCAAACTTGGGGAAATCATTCTAAGTACCAGTCCATACTAGTGGAGGCATCTTGGGTCTCTTCTGTTGACCTTACTTGATGGAGCCTCCATTCTTCTTCTAGGTGGACTTCTAATGTCAGCACAGCACAAACAGGGAGCCAGAGCTGGTCATGGGGCCCAAGTCCATGACAGACTCAGCGGCTCCCTACTGTGTAATCTCAAGGCTCGCAAAACTGGTATTTCTTTCTTTCTTTCTCTCTTTCTTTCTTTTTTTTTTTTGTGGTACTGGGACTGAACTCAGGGGCATTCTACCTCCGAGCTATACCCCCAGTCCTATTTTTTATTCTTTATTTTGAAACAGGATCTCACTAAGTTGTGGAGGGCCTCACTAAGTAGCTGAGGCTGGCCACAAACCAGGATCCTCCAGTCTCAGCCTCCCAAGTACTGTGATTACAAGCATGCACCACCACACCTGGCTTGCAAAACTGGTATTTCTTAGTGGATCCCATTGCTCTGATGATGGTGACTCTGATGATGGCCCAAGATCATTTTGACCATGGGCTCTTGGGGGGTGCCTATTCCTATTGCAGTTGAGCTCAGTCACCCTCAGTTGGACTCAGAGCACCAGTCAGGGACTTGAATGTCGGAGATCTGCATCTGAACTGCAACTACTGCATTGGACCCTCTTTTGCAGCATGTCTATTTTCTGGGCACTCATTCCGCCAATGGCCTTTCTTCTTACAATAGGCACATTGGTCCCTGTCCAGCCGTCACCCCCTTCCCTTGGTTTCTGTTCAGGGCTGTCATGGATCCATAGCCTCTCTTATGGTGACCGCGAAGATTTGTGCCTTTTCTCATCACCCTTGGTCTTTCTCCTTTTTAGTGGTGGCCCCTCAGTTTGCAGCAACTTTGGAAGTGATCTCCCTGCAAACCTTTCCAGGTGTTGTAGTTTGCATCTCACTTCATAGGCCAACTGGATAACAGAGGTGTTCACCATGGACCAGTTTTCAGGAACCTCTGGGTATCTCCCAATAGGCATCACAGAATCTGTCATAGAATTATCTAGGGGGTTCCCGCTCTCCTGGATCACCTCACTCATGTCAAGTTGGTGGCGCTCAAGGATGGCTCTCATTTGATTTAGAGCTTGAGTTCCCTCTTTTACATTTGGGTTCCAGTTTGGTTGAGTGTCAGATATAGACATACCCCTGTTGCTGGTGACTCTCCTCAGAGTAAATACCAGACTCTCATTCACTTAGGGCATATTCAGGAAGTTCCTATTTGCAACCCAGGGCTTTTTGGCTTTGTTGCACACTGGAATCACTTTGACTTTTTCAAAAATTGCCCAAGCCAATTAAATATGGAGGTGGGAACCCCACCCAATCAGTAGTCATTATGCTTCCCCAGGTGACTCCAATGTGCAGACAGGATGCAAGCCACTGGTGCATCCTTTTAGAGACCTGTTGCTTGAAAACCATGTGAATAGAGATAGTTTTCAGCTGTCTCCAGCACATGGCTTGCAGCTTTTCAGAATAAGGAGGGATTTGTTGTCGCTAATTCAGGAGAGAGGAGGAAAGGGCCTGGCATTTCCTATAGCTGACATATCTGCCATTCAGGTTTGGCACTCTTTGTGAATAGGAGAGCATGAGACAGAGAGGAGCCTGGTATATGGTAGTGAAGCCAGAAGATACCAGGAGTCGGTGTACAGTAACCGGTCGGGGTGGCCTGGGAGCCCCATGCAAATTTCTCGGACCCTAAGGACCAGGGCCAAGTCCAAAGTCCCTCTGGTGACCAGTCAATGTGGAATTAGGGCCAGTCGATCTCACACAGAGTATGTGTGTGAGTATCCATAGTTGCTAGAAAAGCCCAGCTTAAAATTGTCCAGCATGGCTTGGAGACTTGTGTGAGTTCAAAATTGGGCGAACCCATGACCATCTGGAGGCAGGGGGGTTTCCTAACAATATGGGGAGTTTATATGTGCCTATCCCTGTGTGGTGTGTAGGGTAGGAGTTAAAAGAGTAAGTCTCTCCCTCAAGCAGATCCCGCCTGGCTGGCCTCCTGGGTTTGGAGGCTTAAGAAAGTCTTGCCATAGGGCCACACGTATAAACCCCATACCTGGTCACCCCTCTATTGCAGAGGGGTGAGTGCCCACTAAAGTGAAACGACTTCTAGCAGAACTGCAGGCGAAGCCCAATCTGATCCTGTAGCCACCATTCCAGTCCCTCACACATGCATTCACCATCCATTCAGAAGTTACGAATTCCCAATTAAAATTCCTACTCTGTCTTCTTCCAGTGGGAGGCAGCCCGCTGGAATATACCTCAAGGCTGCCTCAGCATACACATTGAGGCTCCAAACAGAAACCAGTCCCACCTCAGAATACACATCAAAGCATTGGATGCAGCAAGGGTGATCAGTCCCAAAGTGGCCCTCCAGCACCAGATTTCCACTATCTAATACCCCAGGGGCCCTTACCTTGTCTGGATGCTTGCTTAACCTCGTCTTCTTCCACCTGGAGGCTTCCAGTCCAGTGCACCACAGTACTCCTGGGTCTACTGGAAAGGGACCCAGGAATACTGTGGAGGGTGCACACTTCCTGGTTCAAGGGACCCCGGGTGGGCTATGGAGCCCGGGAGTAGCAGCCCTGACCAATGGGGGCCTTGGCGAGGGGATCTCACTGGGACCTCCAGAGATGTTGCAAAAATTCTCTGGAATAATTGACCCAACACCAATTAGGGTAGAAAAGAGGAAGTTTATTATACTGGTGGGCCAAAATTAGGATAGCTCCTGAAAACCTCCCGCCCTGAACTCGAACTCCACAAACTCCAGGTGAGCTTTCATTTTATAGAACAAAGGGCGGAAATAGGCAGGTGGGCTTACAAGGATTTACTTGACTTAGGACCTTTTATTCAGGTGGTTGCTTGGATACATGGCCTTCCATTTTAGTAACTTTTCTACCATAGAAGTCCTATGCAGTGGTGCATGCCTGTAATCCCAGCTACTTGGGGAGGCTGAGACAGGAAAATGGCAAGTTTAAAGCCAGCCTAAACAATTTAGCAAGACGCTGTCCTAAAATAAAATTTTAAAAGGACTGGGAATATAGCTCAGTGGTAGAGCATTCCTAGGTTCAATCCCCAGTATGATAGGTGATAGCTTGTACAAAAATAATTCTTAGTTAAATGACCTGATGTAATTGACAAAAGATTGGTCAGTCCTGGAGGCAGAAAGCTTTTTCTTCCATTATCAACAGCAGCAGTACTTTATATATTTATTCACTTTTTTTTTTTTTTTTTTTTTTGCAGAACTAAGATTTGAACCCAGGGTCATTTTACCTCTGAGCTACACCCCCAGCTCTATTTTATTTTTATTTTGAAACAAGGTCTCACTAGGTTGATGAGAGTCTCACTACTTGCCGAGGCTGTCCTTGAACTTGTGATCTTCTTGTTTCCGCCTCCCAAGTACTGAGATTACAAGAGTGTGCCACCACACCCAGCCTGAGTACATATTTTAAAAATATCTTTTTTTTTGCATTATAGATTTGGGTAACTTTAAGAGTAGAGCCTCAGCCAGATGTGGTGGCACATGCCTATAATCCCAGTACTTGGGAGGCTGACACAGGAGGACTGCAGATTTGGGGACAGCCTCAGCAGTTTAGCGAGACTTGCAGCAACGTAGCGAGACCCTGTTTCAAAACAAAAAATAAAAAGGGCTGGGGGTGACTGGGCATGGTGGTGCACACCTATAATCTCAGTACTTAGGAGGCTGAAACACGAGGATCACAGATTCAAAGACAGCCCCAGCAACTTAGCAAGGTCCTCAGCAATTTAGTGGCACCCTGTTTCAAAATAAAAATAAATAAATCTTTTAAATAAATAAAAAAGGCTAAATAAATAAATAACTCAGAGGTAGAATGCCCCTGGTTTTCATACCATTACCATAAAAACAAAAACAAAAATGGTAGGACCTCAACCAACTAGGCTCAATTGTGCATGCCTATAACCCTAGCTACTCAGGAGACTGAAGCAGGAGGATTGAAATTTTGAGGCCAGCCTAGGCAACTTTTCAAGATCCTGTCTCAAAATAAAAAATAAGGGCTGGGATGGAGCTCAGTGGTAGAGTGCCCCTGGGCTCAATCCCTAGTAATAAACAAAAAATAATGAGGCTTTTATTGGCTGTAATCATTAAAGAACAGTGTCTCCAGAGGTCTTTGTATTAAGAAAAAGAATGACCTTTGAGCTGGGGATATAGCTCATTGGTAGAGTATTTGCCTAGCATGTGTGAGGCCTCCAGTACTGTTTATTTCTTGGAGATTTGCTTTTGCTCTTGCTGGAAAGGAAGCCACATTCTCCAAGCAGTGCTGATTGAGTTCTACCACTATTAGATTAAATTCGAATATGAACATAAGTTCTATTGATACAGAGACAACATACAGTTATTTGGTGCCAACACTTCCTCAATACCAACAAGTAACTAATTTGGTTTATCTTTTTTTTTTTTTTTTTTTCCAGATGATGGACATAAGAAAGCTCGAAATGCTTATCTCAATAATTCCAGTTATGAAGAAGGAGATGAATATTTTGATAAAAACTTGGCACTCTTCGAGGTAATATTTGAGAGATTTCAGATAGCTGTTTTCTACTCCATTTAGTTTAAAAATAGTATAAACTAGCTGGGCGTGGTGGCATGTACTTATAATCCCAGTACTTGGGAGGCTGAGACTGGAGTATCTGGGTTCTTGGCCAGCCTCAGCTACTTAGGCCCACCACAATTTAGTGAGACCCTGTTTCAAAATAAAGAATAAAAAATAGGACTAGGGGTATAGGTTGGAGGTAGGATGCCCCTGGATTCAATCCCCAATACCGCAAAAAAAAAAAAAAAAGAATTTTATAAGCAGTAGGCTGGCAATGTAGCTCAATGGTAGAGCACTTGCATAGCAAGCATGAGCCCTGGGTTTGAGCCCCAACACCACACACACAAAAATATTATTAGTGGAAAACTGCATGCAGTTGCCTGAAAAAATTAAAAATATAACTACCACATGATCTACCAATTTCATTGCTGAGTATATATCCAAAGGAAATGAAACCAGTATGTCAAAGAGACAGTTGTATTCCCATGTTCATTGCAGCAATAGCCAAGATATGGAACAAATGTTGTGTCCATCAACAGATTAATGGATAGATACAATGTGTTATGCATATATAGTGGAATACTTACTATTTAGCCTTTAAAAAAAGGAAATTCTGTCATTGGTGACATGGAAGAACCTGGAACACATATTAAGTAAAATAAGTCAGGCACAGAAAGACAAATACCATATAATCTCACTTATATGTAGATTCTGAAAAAGTTGAACTTAAAGAAGCACAGAATAGAATGGTAGTTACTCGGGGGAAGATCTGACTTATGGGAAGATGTTAGTCATAGGGTACAAAGTTTCAGTTAGGAGGAATAAGTTCTTCAGATCCATTGTATAACATTATGACTATAGTAAATATATATTTGAAAGTTGCTAAGACTGTAGATTTTAAATGGTCTCACCACAAAAAAAAATAAGTATTGTATTTGAGGTGATTGAGTGTTTGATTTAATCATTCCATAATGAGTGCATATATCAAAACATCATGTTGTATGTTATAAATATGTATAATTTTAATTTGTCAATTAAAAAATATAAAGGGGTTCATAGTACCCTGATTGTGTGTGTGTGTGTGTGTGTGTGTGTGTGTGTGTGTGTGCGCATGTGTGCATGCTTTTCTTTTTTGCAGTATTTGGAATCAAACCCAGGGCCTTGCAGATACAAGACAAACACTTTACCACTGAGCTACATCCCTAGCCCCTGTATTGTATATGATCTTTTACATGTAAGAGGCAAATAGTCTCATTAATAAATTTTCTTAAAATATTTACCTGTGAAATAATTTCTCATTTAGTTTTCTGGTTTTTAGTAGAAAGTTTGTTTTGATGCTTTTTTCTCCTGTTTTTCATAACTCATTTCTTCCATATTTCTGGTTTTATAGGAAGAAATGGACACCAGACCAAAGGTGTCTTCTCTCCTTAACCGCATGGCCAATTACACTAATCTGACACAAGGAGCAAAAGAACATGAAGAGGCAGAAAACATCACTGAGGGGAAGAAGAAACCCACCAAAGTAAGGCCTCAGAATAACGAGGGTAAATTAAAAGATCCCCATATGTAAGAAGGGAGGAAATATCCCAGGCATTGCTTTATATTCGATCAGATTTATTAAATGCTTCATGTATGCCTGGCATTGTTCTGGGCACTGGTGTCATAGTATAAATAGAGCCTGCAGTGTCCCAGGTGTCATGTGGGGACACTTTAGGTTCTTTAGATAATTTAACTCTATGAAAGTTTACTACATATTAAGTGTCGATAAATGTTCTAACAGATATTTAAGCTGGATTACAGAGACTAAGACTGACAAAGGAGCCAAACGGAGGGGTTTGCCACTTCTGATCAGTTGGACAGGGAAAGCCTTTCTAATAAGGTGATATTTGAGCAGAGACCTAACTAACGTGAGAGAGCGCACCATGTGGTGGAACAGCATTCTAGGGAGAGGGAATAGCAGGTCAAGAGTGCCCACACCACTCATGATGCCATCTGTCTGTTATGAACTTGTTGGGTTTTTTTTTTTTTTTTTTTTTTTTTTTTTTTTTTTTTTTTTTTTTTTTGCGGTACTGGGGATTGAACTCCGAGGCATTCTACCTCCGAGCTATACTCCCAGCCCTATTTTTTATTCTTTATTTTGAAACTGAGTCTCATTAAGTTGCGGAGTGCTTCACTAGGTAGCTGAGGCTGGCCGCAAACACGAATCCTCTGGTCTCAGCCTCCCAAATGCTGGGATTACAAGCGTGCGCCACCACGCCCGGCTCTTGTTGGGTTTTTTAAAAATGCTAAATACCAGTTTGTCTTTAAAGATGAGACAATATGCATAATTTAGCATTGTCGTTATTCAGCTCTTTAAAAGAGTAAAACAGCCCATCAGTCTTTATTTCCCCATCTACTTCCTTTACTAACTACTTTGAAGAATGTGTGCCTAATTCTAAAGGATTTCTTTTTTTTTTTTTTCGGTACTGGGGATTGAACTCAGGGGCGTTCTACCTCTGAGCTATACCCCCAGTCCTATTTTTTTATTCTTTATTTTGAAACCGAGTCTCACTAAGTTGCTGAGTGCCTCACTAGGTAGCTGAGGTTGGCCGCGAACCCGGATCCTCCGGTCTCAGCCT
>PVLC010049097.1:0-10525 GCA_004027655.1 Graphiurus murinus | reverse complement strand
CCGCAAAAAAAAAAAAAAAAAAAGTGTGATGGTGCATGCCTATAATCCCAGTACTTGGGAGGCTGAGACAAGAGAATGGAGGGTTCAAGGACAGCCTCAGCAAATAGTGAGACTCTCATAAACCTAGCTAGTCCCTGTTTCAAAAAAAAAGGCCTGGAGATGTAATTTGCCCCTGGGTTCAATTCCCAATATCACACACACACACACACACACACTTAAACAATAAGTCTCTTTGTGTGTGTGTGTGGGGGGGGGCAGACGTTGTACTTGGGATTGAATCCAGGGACAGTCTACCTCCCAGCTACTCACCAAGCCCTATTTAATTTTTTACAATTTTGAGACAGGGTCTCACCAAGTTGCTGACTGCTGAGGCTGCCCTTTCTCAGCCTCCCTGATACTGCGATTACAGGTATGCGCCATCACATCCAGCATAAAGATTCTATTATAAATGTGCTAGATACTGACCCAAAGACACAGATACTACTTGAAATTACTGACAATCCATTCATGTTGAGTATAAATACAAAAATTATGTGCAAACTAAATATTTAAATTAATAAATGGATTATCAAGTAATCAAAAGATGTGTTCCAACATTCTATAAGTTTGGCCATACATTTAGCAAAAATGCATTTTTTTCCAATGAAATATTTAGGACTTACCCTCAAGATGAGAGCCTGATGTGGCTGCTGTTTCAAGCCAAGAGCTTTCAGTTCCATGAGTTATAGCAGTGGCATCAGGAGTTCCAGGAGGAATTTCTTGCCATACCTTGGCATTAGGATTTAAACCAGTGCCTTTAGATGTTACCTGCTAAATAATCAAAGGATCTATTTGTAAATTTTCTTTTTTCATTCTTTCTTTTTTTGTGTGGAACTGGGAATTGAATCCAGGGGCATTCTTACTCCAAGCTACACTCCCAGACCTATTTTATTTTTTATTCTGAAACAGGGTCTCACTATGTTGCTGAGTCTGGTCTCAAACCTACGATTCTATCTCTGCCTCCTAAGTACTAGGATTACAGGTGTGTGACCCTATGCCCAGCTCTATTTGTAAAATTTTTTTTTTTCCCCCCCGGTACTGGGGATTGAACTCAGGGGTATTCTACCTCCAAGCTACACCCCCAGCCCTATTTTTTTTATTCTTTATTTTGAAACCGAGTCTCACTAAGTTGCGGAGTGCCTCACTAGGTAGCTGAGGCTGGCCGCTAACCGGATCCTCCGGTCTCAGCCTCCCAAATGCTGGGATTACAAGCGTGTGCCACCACGCCCAGCTCTCTATTTGTAAAATTTAAAACGAGATTAAAATTACAATAAAGGGTTACAGGTAAACAGATTTTCCATTACTTAAGTGTGACAAAATATTAAATAATTAAAAACTTGAAAACGCAAAACTTTTTTTTTTTTTTTTTTTGCGGTACTGGGGATTTAACCCAGGGGCATTCTACCTCCAAGCTACACCCCCAGTCCTATTTTTTATTCTTTATTTTGAAGCAGGGTCTCACTAAGTTGTGGAGTGCCTCACTAGGTAGCTGAGACTGGCCGCAAACCTGGATCCTCCGGTCTCAGTTTCCCAAATGCTGGGATTACAAGTGTGCGCCACCATGCCTGGCTTAACGCAAAACTTATAAAGTAATGAATTTGATGTCTATATGAAAATTGCCTACCTATAATAAAAATAGGTATCTTGGAGCTGGGCGTGGTGGCTCACGCCTATAATCCCAGTACTTGGGAGGCTGAGACAGGAGTATCACATGTTCGCAGCCAGCCTCAGCACGTAGTGAGATTCTCACTAACCTAGACCCTGTTTCCAAATAAGAAATAAAATGGGGCTGGAGGTATAGCTCCAAGGTAAAATGCTTCTGAGTTTCATCTGAGTACCAAAAAACAAACAAACAATAACAACAACAAAACCCTAAAAATATCTCTATAAAACTGTTAAAATACTTCTTAGCCCCAATACTGAAAAATGCCACAAAATTTATTCGAACTATTCACTTGCCTTTGAAACATCAGCATGCTTCTAGAACAACTTTTGAGTTATCTACAGCAATTTTCCAGAGTATGATTCTATCACTGGAAATGTTACCCAAGTCAAAAATCAAGATCTGCTGCTTTCTATCTGTCCCAAATAGACATTTTTTTGGGGGGGTGGGGTGGGGATTGAACCGGGGCATTCTACCTCTGAGCTACACTCCCAGTCCTATTTTTTTTTTTTTTTTTTTTTTTTGCAGTGCTGGGGATGGAACCTGAGGGTATTCTACCTCTGAGCTACAGCCCAAACCCTATTTTTTTTTTTTTTAATTCTTTATTTTAAAACTGGGTCTCACTAAATTGCGGAGGGCCTCACTAAGCAGCTGAGGCTGGCTGCAAACCCGGATCCTCCAGTCTCAGACTCCCAAATGATAGGATTACAAGAGCACACCACCACGCCTGGCCCAAGTGTATATATATATATATATATTTTTCAATTTCTTTTTGCGGTACTGAGGATTGAACCCAGGGGCATTCTACATCCAAGCTACACCCCTAGCCCTATTTTTTATTCTTTATTTTTGAAACAGGGTCTCACTAAGTTGCGGAGGGCCTAAGTAGCTCACCTGGCAGCAAACCCAGATCCTCTAGTCTCAGCCTCCCAAGTACTGGGATTAAAAGTGTGCACCATCACACCCAGGGCAAGTGTGCATTTTTAATGGCTACAACATAATTATTCAAAGTACTGCCATATAAAGTGATCTTTTGCATGTATTTTTTTTTCCAGTACTGGGGATTGAACTTATAGGCGTTCTACATCCGAGCTACACCCCCAGTCCTATTTTTTATTCTTTATTTTGAAACCAGGTCTCACTAAGTTGCTGAGCGCCTCACTAAGCCACTGAGGCTGGCCGCGAACCCGGATCCTCCGGTCTCAGCCTCCCAAATGCTGGGATTACAAGCATGTGCCACCACACCCGGCTGCATGCATTATTTAATCACAGACACACAGAGGTAAAAAGTAAAAACTGAGCATGGAGGTTGGTGAGAAAGGAAGAATATAAAAAGATGGAGACACTAGCCAGGCATACTGGCACACAGGCCTGTAATCCCAGTACTTGGGAGACTGAGACCAGCCTCAACAATTAAGCCAGACTGTTAGAAACCTAGAAGACCCTGTTTCATAACAAAAAACAAAAATAGGGCTGGGGGTATGGGTTGGAGGTAAAATGCCTCTGGGGTCAATCCCCAGCACTCCTCAGCCCCCCTAAAAAATAGATGAAGACACTCAGAAAGGATGGGAAATGAGTAGGATGCACAAATAACACTTCTCGACCTCATTCAACCAAAGGAAATGGCTTGATTCTTCTGAAGTACATAAACACACTGAGAAAAGTTCATCCCCTTTCCAGAAAGTTAGTTTTTATCTTTTGAGCCAATTGCCCTGCCCCTGGATGGGAGTCACCAGACAGTAGATCCAAAGGACAGAGAATTAATAAACTCAAGCTTATTATCTGCAGATAGTGGCAATTCAGCTTTCATGGAAAATAACTGGCACACAAGAAACTATCAGTAGGTTGTTATGAACTCCCCACCTGAAGGAGTTGTTTTTTTTTTGTTGTTGTTGTTGTTTTTTGCGGTACTGGGGATTGAACTCAGGGGCATTCTACCTCCAAGCTATACCCCCAGCCCTACTTTTTATTCTTTATTTTGAAACAGAGTCTCACTAAGTTGTGGAGTGCCTCACTAGGTAGCTGAGGCTGGCCGCGAACCCAGATCCTCCTGTCTCAGCCTCCCGAATGCTGGGATTACAAGTGTGGGCCACCACACCCGGCGTGAAGGAGGTTCTTAGCACCGACCCTTACTCATAGGGTCAAATCAGAAGCCGGGTGTGGTGGCCCACACTTGGTAATCCTAGCACTAGGGAGGCTGAGACTAGAGGATCACAGGTTTGTGGCTAGCCTCAGCTATTTAGTGAGATCCTCTGCAACTTAGTGAGATACTGTTTCAAAATAAAAATAATAAAAATAGGGCTGGGGGTGTAGCTCGGAAGTAGATGCCCTTGGGTTCAACCTCTGGTACCACAAAAAACAAACAAACAAACAAAAAAACAGGGCTGGGCTGTAGCTCGGAAGTAGGATACCCCCTGGGTCCAATCCTCAGTACCATAAAAACAAAATGTCAACTTTTTTTGTGTGTGGCACTGGGGATTGAACCCAGGAGCATTCTACCTCCAAACTACACCCCCAGCCCTCTTTTATTTTATTTATTTTGTGGTACTAGGGTTTGATCTCAGGGGCATTCTACCTCTGAGCTACACCCCAGCCCTGTTTTTTATTCTTTATTTTGAAACAGGGTCTCACTAAGTTTCTGAGGGCCTCACTAAGTAGCTGAGGCTGGCTGCAAATCTGTGATCCTCCTGTCTCAGCCTCCCAAGTACTGGGATTAAAAGTGTGCGCCACCACACCCAGCTCCTATTTTATTTTTAATATTGAAACGGGGTCTCGCTAGGTTAATGGGAGTCTCACTATTTGCTGAGACTGTCCTCAAGTCTGCGATCTTACTGTCTCAGCCTCCCAAGTACTAGAATTACAGCCTGCACTACCATGACAGGCTCAAAATGACTTTTTCAAAACTCTTCATAGTTTTATACACCTTAAACCCCTAATTTTTTTTCTTTTTTTTCTTTTTTTTTTTTTTTTTTTTTTTTGCGGTACTAGGGATTGAACTCAGGGGCGGTCTACCTCCCAGCTATACCCCCAGCCCTATTTTTTATTCTTTATTTTGAAGCCAGGTCTCACTAAGTTGTGGAGTGCTCACTAGGTAGCTGAGGCTGGCCTCGAACCCAGATCATTCAGTCTCAGCCTCCCCAATGCTGGGATTACAAGCCTGCACCACCACGCCTGGCTTAAACCCCTAATTTAATTTGGTTTTGTTCACTACTTCCGCCTTTGCCTCATTATTTGTACTCTACTTTAACCCTACATTATATTATGTAAGACTATGTAATTTTTTTTTTTTTTTTTTTTTTTTGCGGTACTGGGGATTGAAGGGATTGAACTCAGAGGCATTCTACCTCCGAGCTATTCCCCAGCCCTATTTTTTTTATTCTTTATTTTGAAACCGAGTCTCACTAAGTTGCGGAGTGCCTCACTAGGTAGCTGAGGCTGGCCGCGAACCTGGATCCTCTGGTCTCAGCCTCCCAAATGCTGGGATTACAAGCGTGCGCCACCACGCCCGGCTTGACTATGTAATTTTTAATTTTGGCAGTACTTTTAGAAAGTACACTTTGGCACACACTATGCCCAGCTGGGATAGCCTCAGCAAGTAGGCTTTCTGTAACTGAGTAAGACCTTATTTCAAAATAATGAATAAGCCGGCCAGGATTTGGCAGACTGAGACAGGAGAATTACAGGTTCAAAGCCAGCCTTAGCTACTTAGTGAGGTCCTCTGCAACTCAGTGAGACCATGTTTCAAAATAAAGAATAAAAACTGGGCTGGGGGTATAGCTCAGAGGTAGAATGCCCCTGGGTTCCACCCCCAGTTCCCTCACCCCACCCCCACCCCCCAAAAAAGAGTAAAAAAATAGGGCTGGGGTGCAGCTCGGAGGTAGAATGCCCTTAGGTTCAATCCTCAGGACTGCAAAATACATCCATACATACATCCATACATACATACATACATACATAAATAGGCAGAAGCCACTCAGTACTTGGGAGGCTGAGAGAGGAGGCTCACAGGTTTAAAACCAGCTTCAGCAACTTAGGAGGCCCTTGTCAACTGAGTGAGACCTTATTTCAAAATAAAATAGGACTGGAGCTATAGCTCAGAGGTAGAATGTTCCTGGATTCAATCCCCAGTATCACAAAAAAGGGGAGGGATAGAAGGTAGGTCTTCTTAGCTGGGCGTGGTGGCGCACGCTTGTAATCCCAGCATTCGGGAGGCTGAGACCAGAGGATCCGGGTTCGCGGCCAGCCTCAGCTACCTAGTGAGGCACTCCGCAACTTAGTGAGACTCGGTTTCAAAATAAAGAATAAAAAATAGGGCTGGGGGTGTAGCTTGGAGGTAGAATGCCCCTGAGTTCAATCCCCAGTACCAAAAAAAAATAAAAAAAAAGAAGGTAGGTCTTCTTTGTATTTCAGTTATTAACATAAACCAGAGTAGACTGTTTATTGTTTCTTCTATTTGAATGAAACAGTATAGGCATAACTTCAAAAAAGGAACTAATGTGTGGCAGCTGTATTTATTTACAACTCTGATGAGCTAGAAAAAAATCAGAGTTGACTGTCCCCTTCTATTTTTTCAAGTGGCTTGAGTTTAAATTTTAAATAATTTACTATTTGAGTGCTTCTCAGCTTTGGGCTTCAAGGCTGCTAGGTTTTATAATAACATCAAAACCATTAACAAGCCGGGTATGGTGGTGCATGCTTGTAATCCCAGCATTTGGGAGGCTGAGACCAGAGGATCCGGGTTCGTGGACAGCCTCAGCTACCTAGTGAGGCCCTCTGCAACTTAGTGAGACCCTGCTTCAAAATAAAGAATAAAAAAAAAAATAGCCGGGCGTGGTGGTGCACGCTTGTAATCCCAGCATTCGGGAGGCTGAGACCGGAGGATCCAGGTTCCCGGCTAGCCTCAGCTACCTAGCGAGGCACTCTGCAACTTAGTGAGACTCGGTTTCAAAATAAAGAATAAAAAATAGGGCTGGGGGTATAGCTCAGAGGTAGAATGCCCCTGATTTGAATCCCCAGTACCGCAAAAAAAAAAAAAAAAGGAAAAAGAAAAAAAAAAATAGAGCTGGAGGTATAGCTTGGAGGTAGAATGCCCCTGAGGTCAATCCCCAGTACCGAAAACAAAAACAAAAACAAAAAAAACCCCAAAACATTAACAAAATGCCAAACCTTGCCAGGAAGCAAATGCATCTCTCTCTCTCTCTCTCTCTTTTTTTTGTAGTGCTGGGGATTGAACCCAGGGACAGCCTACCTCTGAGCTATAGCCCCAGCCCTATTTTATTTTTTATTCTGAAACAGGCTTTTACTAAGTTCCTGAGGCTGGCCACAAAACTTCGATGTCTCAGCCTCCCAAGTACTGGGATTACACGCATGTGACACTACACTTGTCTAGAGATTGAACCCAGGGATATTCCACCTCGGAGGTACACCATCATCACCACCACCACCACCACCACTCCCATGCCCTTTTTTATCTATTTTTTAAAATTTGAAACATGGTCTGGCTAAATTGCTGAGCATCTGGAATCTGCAATCTTCCTGTTTCCCAAGTAATGAGATTATAGGCATGCACCACCCTACCCAGCTGCAAAAGCATACTTGAAGTAGCAACATGTACAACTATATCAATATCTTGGCTTAAGAGATGTTAATTAACAATTCCCTCTTAACATAATTATCTTAGGGATGAATCCAACTTGTTTTTGTATAGCCCACCAGGATGGGTACACCAAATTCTTATTTTAAAAAACTTAAGTAGAAATTTTAGAAAGCAAGACCTCTTCCTATGTTTCATTGTATGGGTATTCAAAGGCTTCTAATCTGTTGATACTGAGAATCTATCTACTCTGGCTAAATAGAAAGGTAATTTATTAAAGAATAGTGTGATTACCACTATGTCACTGAGACACCTGAAAAAGCATGCAAAGACAATACTTCAAATCATGTTTCAGAAGTGGCCTGCTGAGGAAACCACTATCTCTGCCACCACTAAATAACTGCCAGTCAGGCGTGGTGGCACACACATGTAATCCCAGTATTTGGGAGGCTGAGACAGGAGGATCCCAGGTTCGTAGCCAGCCTCAGCTACCTAGTGAGGCCCTCTGGAACTTAGTGAAACTCTGCTTCAAAATAAAGAATAAAAGACAGGTGTGGTGGTTCACACTTGTAATCCCAGTATTTGGGAGGCTGAGACCAGAGGATCCAGGTTTGCAGCCAGCCTCAGCTACTTAGGCTTTCTGCAACTTAGTGAGACCTTGTTTCAAAATAAAGAATAAAAACTAGAACTGGGGGTGTAGCTCGGAGGCAGAACGCCTCTGGGTTCAATCCCCAGTACTGCACAAAAAACTAAAATAAAGAATAAAAAACAGGGCCAGAGGTGTAGCTTGGAGGTAGAATGCCCCTGGGTTCAATTCCCAGTACCGCAAAAATAAACAAACAAACAAATAAATAAATAAAAATTGCCAGCCGAGCGTGGTGGCACAGGCTTGTAATCCCAGCATTTAGGAGGCTGAGACCAGAGGATCCAGGTTTGAGGCCAGCCTCAGCTACCTAGTGAGGCACTCCACAACTTAGTGAGACCCAGTTTCAAAATAAAGAATAAAAAATAGGGCTGGGGGTATAGCTTGGAGGTAGAACGCTCCTGAGTTCAATCCCTAGTACCACAAAAATAAATAAATAAATAATAAAATAATAATTGCCAACACTCAAACTCATTATAAACTTTACTACTGGCAGTACCAAAGCCATCAGGAACTCATTCTGGCAACTAGTATTTCCACTTATAGCTAACCACCCTTACCATACTCCTGACTACAAATGGAAGTTAAGAATAAATCCCTTACATTGTGCATTTTCAAAAAGAAGTCAGGCCGGGCATGGTGGCGCACGCTTGTAATCCCAGCATTCGGGAGGCTGAGACCGGAGGATCCGGGTTCGCGGCCAGCCTCAGCTACCTAGTGAGGCACTCCGAAACTTAGTGAGACTCAGTTTCAAAATAAAGAATAAAAAATAGGGCTGGGGGTGTAGCTCGGAGGTAGAATGCCCCTGAGTTCAATCCCCAGTACCGCAAAAAAAAAAAAAAAGGGCTGGGGTATAGCTCGGCAGTAGAATGTCCTTTTGTTCAATCCCCAGAACTACACACACACACACACACACAAAAAAAGAGGGAGACAAAGAAAAGAGAGGCCTTACTTCCCTACTATCTAAGTCAGTTGGAATCTGTCAATTATTTTTTTCTTTTTGTGGTACTGGGGATGGAACCCAGGGGCATTCTACCTCCGAGTTACACCCCCAGCCCTATTTTTATTCTTTATTTTGAAACAGGGTCTCACTAAGTTGCAGAGGGCCTCACTAAATAGGTGAGCCTGGCCATGAACCTGTGATCCTCCTGTCTCAGCCTCTCAAGTACTGGGATTACAAGCATGTGCCACCACACCTGGCTTTATTTCTTAATTTTGAAACAGGGTTTCATTAAATTTGAGGGGACTTCGCTAAATTGCTGAGGCTGGCTTTAATTTGCAATCCTTCTGTCTCAGCCTCCCAAGTACTGGGAATTCAGGTGTGTGTCACTATGCCCAACTCATCTGCACATTCATTCGTGTGTGTGTGTGTGTATTTTTTTTTTGGTGGTACTAGTGATTGACCCCAGAGGCAGACTACTTCCAAGCCACACCCCCAGCCCTATTCTTATTTTTTATTTTGAAACAGGGATCTCTCTAGGTTGATGAGAGTCTCACTACTTGCTGAGGCTGTCCTCAAACCTGCAATCCTCCTATCTCAGCCTCCCAAATACTAGGATTACAGGCATGCACCACCATGCTCAGCCTAGCTCATGTATTTATTTTTTTGTTTTGTTTTGTTTCTTTTGTTTTTGTTTTGCGGTACTGGGGATTGAACCCAGGGGCATTTTACCTCCGAGATATACCCCCAGATCTTTTTTTTTTTTTTGAGGTACTGGGGATGGAACCTGGGGGCATTCTACCTCCGAGCTACACCTCCAGCCCTATTTTTTTATTCTTTATTTTGAAACAGGGTCTCACTAAAACGCAGAGTGCCTCACAAGGTAGCTGAGACTGGCTGCGAACCCAGATCCTCCGGTCTCAACCTCCCAAATGCTGGCATTACAAGCGTGTGCCACCACGCCCGGCTCTCATGTATTTTTAATAATTATGTAAGAGTTATTAAAGCAACCGAGAGTGTACGAAAGTCACTGCTACCTAAACAAGTGGTTATAAGCACCCATTTTCAGAGGAAAACTCAAAAAGAAACTCAATCTAATAGTTACTGAAAATGACAGGCTGGACATGGTAGCCTACACCTGTAATCCCAGTATTTGGGAGGCTGAAATAGGAGGATCACAGGTTCAAGGCTACCCTTAGCAATTTGGTGAAGCCCTCAGCAACTTATTAAGACCCTGTTTCAAAATAAAAAATAAATAGGGCTGGGGGTATAGCTCAGAGGCAGAATGCCTCTGGGTTCAATCCCCAGTACCACAAAAAACAAAAACAAAAACACTTTACTTACAAAAAAGGAGGCAGGCTTTCTGGTGATAATGGTGTGTATACCTGTAATCCCAGTACTGGGAGGTTGAGACAGGAGGTCAGGTTTGAGGCCAGCCACAGCAATTTAGTGAGACCCTATTTCAAAATAAAAATAGGGCTAGGGAAGCCTCTGGGTTCAATCCTTAGTACTGCAAAAAAAGAATAATAATAATAATGATAATGAGAAAATCTAAATAAGGTCACATTTGACAACTTTGTGAATTACAATTCTTTTTTTTTTTTTTTTTTTTTTTTTTTTTTTTTTTTTTTTTTTTTTTTTTTTTTT
>PVLC010049096.1:0-10541 GCA_004027655.1 Graphiurus murinus | reverse complement strand
CCTCCTTTTTTTTTTTTTTTTTTTTGCGGTACTGGGGATTGAACTCAGGGGCATTCTACCTCCGAGCTATACCCCCAGCCCTATTTTTTATTCTTTATTTTGAAACCGGGTCTCGCTAAGTTTCCGAGTGCCTCACTAGGTAGCTGAGGCTGGCCTTGAACCTGGATCCTCCGGTCTCAGCCTCCCAAATGCTGGGATTACAAGCGTGCGCCACCACGCCCGGCCATATTAAGCTTTTCAAAGCAGTAATTAGGCCTTACTGTCCTGACTTTCAGCATAATCCTTCAAAAGACATATTAACATTGGATTATAACTCTAAATGCTCAAAAAGCAATATTACATGAGTGTAATGTGTGCTAAGTAAATATACAAATCAGTACATATAACACATATGTATAAACCTAGTCAGATGCAATGGCACACGCCTGTAACCCCAATACTTGGAAGGCTGAGACAGGAGGATCACAGGTTTGAGGCCAGAGTACTGTAACTTAAGGAGACTTTGTTTCAAAACAAAAAACAAAATAGGGTTGGAGTATATGTAGCTAAGAGGTAGAATGACCCTGGGTTCAATCCCCAGTGCCAGAAATAAACAATTTTTTAAAAATGCTCTTTACTTGTAAAAGCACCAAAGCATTCTCAAATAAACAAAGAATTCTCAAATTCTGGCCCTTGTGAAGGAGAATGTCACACCTGGAGAATCCAGGAACTGGCAATTTTCTGGAGATTACTAGCCACCTCTGGAATGGACTTCAAACTAATACAACAAGCAGGTTTCCAAGTGTCAAATGGCAACAGCAATATAAGTTAGAAGGAGAAAATGCACAGTGGAGAAGGGAAAGAAAAGGGCAGGAAAAGAAAATGCAAGGTTACACTTACACACACACACACACACACACACACACACACACACGGAAAAGCCATTTTTCCTAACCCATGGGGAGTGGGCATGTGGGGAAGTATCTCTGACTTCCAAACTCAGGCCAATCAGCACACTGGCTACTGAAAATAAGAGATCAGCCTGGTAAATCGTTAGGCCTTAAGCCTGAGAAACAATAAAAGACTTGACAACTCCTGCCACTGCACTTCCCTCAGATCAACCCTGGTTAGAGAATAAGGACATTGACTTTCTTCTTGGTCTTCATCGCCCTTCTCTGTCTGCTTCTAGATTGGAATTTAAAAGGCTGAAAAGGACAGAACTTCCGAATCTTCGAAAGAAACTTGACCTCAGAGAGTGGTTCAATAAACCTAAAAGGTCTGGCAAGGACACCCTGGACAGATTTCCTCCCTGCCACCAAAGAAAACCCATCATCCGGTCCCTGAACGATTTCTCTGGCTTCCCGGCTCCAGGACTGTCTCATAGATACGTCTGGCGCGCGCCTGTTGTTTTTTAAAAGCAACAAGTTTGTTCCATTACAGCCTTCTCTAATCTGATGTGAGCGTGGCCGGGTTGGCCCGGTTCCCTGGTGCGGCTCCCAAGGGCCAGCAGGCCGCGGGTTCAAGCACCAGTCTTCGAAGCCCGACCCCCGTGCCCCGTTTGGAAGGCCCCCCCTAAAAAACCTCGTCACGATCGGCGGAACTGGCACAAGTTCCCTTCCCCGGTCATTCTTCCCACGGCATGCTTCCTCCAAAAAAGGAAGAAACCGGCCTAAAGCTCAGCTCTCGCCGGCTGTTTTCTACCTAGCACCGGAGCTTGTTTCCAAAACATTCGGTCCTCATAAACTTTACAGGCAATGCATGACCGTGAGTCTGGCAACCCTGCTTTAGTGAGCGCCTACTATGGTCGGGCCCCGCGTGGCCTCCGCCCCCTCCCCCACTGAGCTCCGGGAGCGGGGCAGGGGAGGTCACCGCGGCCACTCTAAGCCACGAGGGGGCCACTCTAAGCCGACGACTGGAGGGACGGCGCGGGGACCTGACCGTTGACCCGGCAGGACGCTCACGGGAGACGCTGGGAGTGGCCCAGGGACGCCTCCTGGCTCACAGATCTGCTCCCCCGCAGCCAGCCGCCCCCAGGCTGGGCCGCAGAGGCCATCTGGCGCGGAAGGCAGCAGCGGGACTCTGCCTCCCCGCCCTTCCCCAGCTTCCCTTGCCCAAGGCGCCCCACGCCCACTTGCACAGGCTCCAGCCACGTTCCTGGGACCCAAAAAAGGCAGCGGCCACTTGTCGGCCCCCTCCTCCTTCCCGGCCAGCATCCCCAGCGCGCCCCGCGGAGACACGTGGAGTCGCGGTCCCCGGAACCCCAGGAGAGACCCGCAGCCGTGCACCCCACTCACTTGCTGGCCGGCACGGGGCTTGCCCTGGGGCGCTCTCCTGAAGAAGGAGGTCCTGGCGGTGAAGAAGAAGTCCTCGGCGTCCTCCTCCAGGCTGCTGTAGCCGCTGCTCATGCTGCTGGCCCGGCGCGCCCCGGCGGCCTCCCCCGGGCGCAGGGGGTGCGGCGCCCGCCGTCCCGCGAGGTTCCCGGCGCGCGGCCCCGAGCCGCCCGCGGGCCGTCCTGCTGCAGCTGCGGCCGCCGCTCCTCCAGCCGTCTGCGCCCCCAGCCGGCTCCGGGCTCAGCCAGCCGCGGTGCACCCGCGACCCCGCCCCCGGGCCCGCCCCCGCCCCCGCCGGAGCCCCGCCCCGCCCCGCCCGGCTGGGCCCGGACGCTCCCCGCGCCGCCGCAGGTGGGGCGCAGCACGCCACTCACCGGCGCGCGGGGCTCTCCTAGCAATTCTACGGAACCAGGAAAGCCCTCTTCCAGAGCTGAGTCTGGAGAAGCTGGGAACGGGGTCGCTCCCCCAACCTCCCGGAAATTACAAATTCCTCCGCGATCATCCGCCCGCCCCCCGCTACGCGAGCTGGAGTTTTTGGAGAGGGCGGAAGCCTAGCTGAGCACTTTTTCTACCTCTCCCCCCGGCGCGGAGGGTGGCAGTGGAGGTTGCCGGACCTGGGGAACCCCACCCCCGCCGGCGTTTTGCTGCCGCACCACCCCGACCAGAACCCCAGCAGCTCGCGCCTTCTGGAGGGTTAAAAGTTAGGCGAGGTGGGTGGGGCGATTTCAACTGGGTTGAATTTATTCGAATGAAAACATCCTTTCTCGTCTTTCATTTGAGCTTCGGTCTTAAGCTATCCCCCCTGCCAAACGAGAATGGCCAAGGTCGTTCGGATTTTAGAAGCCACTCGGTGCAAAGGAGGGTGAACTAGTTCCACGGTTACAGAACAGTCGAGTTTTTACTAAATAAACGCGCTTTGTAAAGTCCTCTTCCACAATCAGACGTATTTGTTCACATACAAGAGTTAAATGGTGAAGGTAAGTGAATCGGAGGATTCAGTTCATGCACGTACAAAAACCAAAAATAGTTTGCATTTTTCTAAAACTCTTCCAATCAGACAGTTCTCTTTTAAAATAGGAAGTTTTCCTTCAAGCCAGCTCAGGGTACCAGTCTTTTGCACCTTAGTGTTACAGGATTTATTTAAATCTTAGTCATTTGCTTGCACAGGTCTTGACCCAAAAAGAGGATGTTTTGAGGCTGTAGGTATGCAAGCCTCAGGAGAGGTTACATTAAGAGCGGAAGAAAGGGGTTCAAAAAGAGAAAGTTTAGCGGGGCATTGCGGCACACGCCTTTACGTAATCCCAGTACTTGGGAGGTTGAGACAGAAAGATCACAGGTTAGAAACCAGCCTCGGCAATTTAGCGAGTCTCTCGAAACGTAGCAAGACCGTTTCTAAATAAAGAATAAAATAGGGCTTGGAAGTAGAATGCCCCTGGGATCAGTACCCAGAATCACAACACATAAGTAATTAAATAAATACATAAATAAATAGGCTAGGGATATAATTCAAAGGTAGAATGCCCCCCTCCGGTTCAATCCCCAGCACCAAAATTAAAAAAAATTTAAAAAGAGAGAAAGTTTTCATCTATTACAGCTAAACTTCCTTGCAGGATCTCCCCATTCCTCAAAACAATTCTGTAGATAGCTGGTACTATTCCATGCCAGTTTGACACCTTCAGCAGCTGAGTCTGAGAGGAAGGTGGCCGGATGGGAGCCGCACAGCTGTGCTCCCTACTCTCAGGTCTATACATAGCCCTTCTGGGTTCTCTGCTTGGTCAGCGGTCAGCCATGGTCACCCCTGAACTGGTGGAAGGCAGAGATGGACCAGCAATGGCAGGAAGGAGAGAAGAATTGGCTGATGTGTCACCCTTTTACCCTGAGGCAGAAAGAAGGTTTGCAAGTCAGCTCTGCCTACCTTTGGGATTACTCACAATCAGTTTACAACACACTCTGTTACTCCAAGTGATTCACAACTCCAGGGGACCTTAGATTTACAGCCCATTTTCTAGGTCCTGCACCAAAGGCTTCTTCTCAGCCACATAGGTGCAGAGCGAGCAGAAACTCCAATGTTTCCACCTGGCTAAACTGACCCCTGTGTGCCATACACATTAACCTAATATAAAAGAATAGGACAAGCCAGGCGTGGTGGTGCATGCTTGTAATCTCTTTACTTGGAAGGCTGAGACCGGAGGATCCCCCAGCAACACACACACACACACACACACACAAAGAATAAGACAATTTACTAATTTTATCAAGGACTTTTCTTATTTGACTTCTATTATTTCGTTATTTAAATATTACCATATTGCATTAACACAGTCCATTTATTCATTTATTTATTTTTGTGGTACTAGGGTGCATTGAACCCAGTGCATTTGACTTCTCAGCTATCCCCCCCAAACCTATTTTATTTTTTGTTTTCAAACAGGGTCTCACTAAGTTGTTGAGGGAGTCACTTAAGTCCTGGCATGTGTACCCCACACATCTAACAGACCATCAGCAACTTAATAAGACCTTGTTTCAAAATAAAAATTTTTTAAAAAGGACTGGGGGGTGTGGATTGGAAGTAGAATGCCCCTTGCTTCCATCCCAAGGACCCAAAACAAAAGAGTAATGTGTAGGGTAAAGAATTTAAATAATGTGTTTTATTGTAGATACAAGGGGGGGGGGAAATATTCTCACCCAGAACAAATTATTTAAAGTCTTCTAATGCTTTTGAGAAAAAAAGTATTTCAAGTATTTTATGGCCAGGTGTAGTGGCACATGCTTGAAATCCCAGTACTTGGGAGGCTGACACAGGAGGATCGCAGGTTCGGGGCCAGCCTCAGCTACTTAGTGAGGCCTTCTGCAACTTAGTGAAACTCTGTTTCAAAATAAAGAATAAAAAATAGGATTGGGGGTGTAGCTCAGAGGTAGAATGCCCCTGGGTTCAATCCCCAGTACTGCAAAAAAAAAAAAAAAAAAAAAATAATAATAATAATAATAATAATAATAATGAAGTATTTAATGATCTTATGATCTACCACATCATAAAACTGATTTTTCCTCTTTTTTTTTTTGGTACTGGGGCTTGAACCCATTGAGCTATACTCCTAGACCCTTCTTCTTCCAGTCCCTCCTTCCTTCCTTCTTTCTTTCTCTCTCTCTCTCTCTCTTTGAGTCAAGTCACCCCAAGTTGCCAAGGGGGTTGTAATTCTCTTGCCTTAGCCTCCCAAGTAGTGTCATCAGACCCAGCTCTTTGTTTGTGTGTGTGTGTGTGTGTGTGTGTGTGTGTGTGTGGTACTAGGGATTGAATCCAGGGGCCTTCTACCTCTGAGCTACACCACAGACCTATTTTATTTTTGTTTTTTGTGGTGCTAGAGGTGGAACCCAGGGACCTTCTACCTCCAGGCTATACCTCCAGATCTATTTTATTTTTTTTATTTGGAAACAGGGTCTCACTAAATTGCAGAGGGCCTCACTAAGTTGCTGAGGCTGGCTGCAAAACTGTGATCCTCCTGTCTCTGCCTCCCAAGTACTGGGATTACAAGCATGTGCCACCATGCCCATCGTATTTTTATTTTGAAACAGGGTTTCTCTAGGTTGATGAGAGTCTCACTACTTGCTGAGACTGACCTAGAACCTGTGATCCTCCAATTTCAGCCTTCCAAGTACTGAGATTACAAATGTGTGCCACCAAGCCCGGTTCTCCATGTTATTTTTAAGCTCCAAAGGACTGAACTAACTTTTATATTTGTTGCATACCATTAGAATCAGTTATAATAAAAAGGCATGACTGGCCAGGCCTGGTTGTGCATGCCTGTAACCCCAGTACTTGGAGGCTAAGATAGGAGGATCACCCAGCCCAGCCTGAGCAACTTAGTGAGACATTGTTTCAAAGTAAAAATAATTTTTAAAAAGGGGCTGGTGTGGTGGCCCACGCTTGTAATCCCAGCATTTGGGAGGCTGAGACCGGAGGATCCGGGTTCCCGGCCAGCCTCAGCTACTCAGTGAGGCATTCCGCAACTTAGTGAGACTCGGTTTCAAAATAAAGAATAAAAACTAGGGCTGAGGGTATAGCTCGGAGGTAGAACGCCCCTGAGTTCAATCCCCAGTACCGCAAAAAGAAGGGGGCTGGTGAGCCTGGTGTGGTGACGCAGGCTTGTAATCTCAGTACTTGGGAGGCTGAGACAGGAGGATCGCAGGTTCAAGGCCAGCCTCAACTACTTAGTGAGGCTCTCCACAACTTAGTGAGACATGTTTCAAAATAAAGAATAAAAAATAGGGCTGGGAGCAGGGCGTGGTGGAACATGCTTGTAATCTCAACATTTGGGAGGCTGAGACTGGAGGATCCAGGTTCGAGGCCAGCCTCAGCTACCTAGTGAGGCACTCCGCAATTTAGTGAGACCCTGTTTCAAAATAAAGAATAAAAATAGGGCTGGGGGTATAACTCAGAGGTAGGAATGCCCTTGACCTCAATCCCCAGTATTGCAAAAAAAAAATAGGTCTGGGGGTGTAGCCTGGAGGTAGGATGCCCCTGGGTTCAACCCCCAATACCCAATACCACCAAAAAAAAAAAGGAGGGGGGCCGGGTGGTGTAGGTTGGAAGTAAAATGCTCCTGGGTTCAATAACCAATACCAAAAGAGAGAGAGACAGAGCCAGAGACAGGATGTAGTTCATTAATAGAGTTCCTGCAAGCTTGAGGGCCCTGGGTTCCATCCTCAGTAGAGGTTGAGGGAGAAACATGATTGGAAAATGAAGTAAGCCGGGCGTGGTGGCGCACGCTTGTAATCCCAGCATTCGGGAGGCTGAGACCAGAGGATCCGGGTTCGCCGCCAGCCTCAGCTACCTAGTGAGGCACTCTGCAACTTAGTGAGACTCGGTTTCAAAATAAAGAATAAAAAATAGGGTTGGGGGTGTAGCTCGGAGGTAGAATGCCCCTGAGTTCAATCCCCAGTACCGCAAAAAAAAAAAAAAAAAAAAGAAGTAAAAACTCTGCTTTTAAGCAACAGAAAGCAAAAAGCATACAGGAAGAATTGGCATTCTGTTTCTTAAAAGCACAACAGTCATATTTGTGTACTTTTCTGATAGCATTTTTCATAAAAATATTATGAGTTTAAATTTTGGCTTCTGAAATTAGTATTTGTAAAAATTCAAAATGTCATACTAAGCAGCTAGACATTTTTAGCATTTAAAAATAAGGGAAGGGGTGGAATAAATAAAGTAAAATGCATGCAGTCAAGTTCAGTTTTGAAAGGACTTATTGTCAAAAACAACACTGAATTTGTAAATGGTCTCTATCACCACAGATTTTCCAGTGATACAAGAGCCTATTGATTTAGATCTATAGCCTAGTAACCATTTATTTCTATGGTAAATGCAGAATATATTTAAAACTTAGTAAATGTATGCAAGTATTATAAATATGCACAAATGTTTTATCATTTTAATTATCTTGTACATCAAATCATTTCTTTTAAGTAAGGGGAGACCTCATTAAAAGTTTTTTTGTTTTTTTTTCAATGCTGAGAATTAAACCCATGGTCTCTCACATGCTAAGCAAGTGCTCTACCACTGAGGTACATTCCCAGCCAAAATTTTTTTTTTTTTTTTTTTTTTTTTTTTTTTTTTTTGCAGTACTGGGGATTGAACTCAGGGGCATTCTACCTTCAAGCTACACCCCCAGCCATATATATTTTTTTTTTCGGTACTGGGGATTGAAATCAGGGACGTTCTACCTCCGAGCTACACCCCCAGCCCTATTTTTTATTCTTTATTTTGAAACAGGGTCTCACTAAGTTGTGGAGGGCCTCACTAAGCAGCTGAGGCTGGCCACGAACCCAGATCCTCTAGTCTCAGCCTCCCAAATGCTGGGATTACAAGCGTGCGCCACCACGCCCGGCTTCTTTTTAATTTTCTTAATAGTACTGGGGATTGAACCCAGGGTGTTCTACCACTGAGCTACACCCTCGGTCCTTTTATGTTTTTTATCTTGAGACAGGGTCTCACTAAGTTGCCTAGGCTAGCCTGGAACTTGTCATCGTCCTGCCTCAGCCCCCAACCCCCTGGGTTGCTGGGATTACAGTTATATGTCACGTAGCCTAGTGTAGGTAATATTCTTACAATGTGTTAGAAACTAAAATTAACTATCAGGAAGGTCACATTGACAGACAACTATTACCTTGCTACCTGGGTGACATGGAAAAAGCATGACCTTGTGGGTCAGGCAGACCTGAGTGTGAATACCACTGTCATCTATTCTTGTGTGACCTTTAATAATTAATTGAATAGCTCTTCCATAACTCAGGTTACAGTTGAATGGGAATAAAGAGCCGGGTGTGGTGGTGTACACTTGTAATCCCAGTACTTGGGAGGCTGAGACCAGAGGATCCGGGTTCTCGGCCAGCCTCAGCTACCTAGTGAGGCACTCTGAAACTTAGTGAGATCCTGTTTCAAAATAAAGAATAAAAAATAGGGTTGGGGGTGAGGCTCAGAGGTAGAATGCCCCCTGAGTTCAATCCCCAGTACCGCAGAAAATAAATAAATAAATTTAAAAAAAATCAGGCTGGGGGTGTAGCTTGGAGGTAGAATTTCCCTGGGTTCAATCCCTGGTACCACCAAAATAATAATAATAATAATAATAACAACAACAACAACAATGTCCAGCCGGGCATGGTGGCGCACGCTTGTAATCCCAGCATTTGGGAGGCTGAGACCAGAGGATCCGGGTTCTCGGCCAGCCTCAGCTACCTAGCGAGGCACTCCGCAACTTAGTGAGACTCGGTTTCAAAATAAAGAATAGCCGGGCGTGGTGGCGCATGCTTGTAATCCCAGCATTTGGGAGGCTGAGACCGGAGGATCCGAGTTCGCGGCCAGCCTCAGCTGCTTAGTGAGGCACTCCGAAACTTAGTGAGACCCGGTTTCAAAATAAAGAATAAAAAAATAGGGCTGGGGGTGTAGCTCGAAGGTAGAACGCCTTTGAGTTCAATCCCCAGTACCGCAAAAAAAAAAAAAAAATAAATAAAAAAAAATAAAAAAAAATAAAGAATAAAAAATAGGGCTGGGGGTATAGCTCGGAGGTAGAATGCCTCTGAGTTCAATCCCCAGTACCGCAAAAAAAATTAATTAATTTAAAAAAAAAAGAATAAAAAATAGGGCTGGGGGTATAGCTCGGAGGTAGAATGTCCCTGAGTTCAATCCCCTGTACTGCAAAAATAAATAAATAATAATAATAATAACAATATCCATATTTTGGTTTACTCTACAGCTTAAGTGAAAGAAATCATGTAAAGCCCTTGGATTTGAATAGGACCAAGCAAATATTAGTCTTTCTTACCCCAAATATTATATTTTGGTGCACATTTGATATCCACTACCCATTTCTTCTCTGAGACAGAAAGATTGCAGGTTTGAGACCAGCCTCAGCAATTTGGCAAGACTCTCAGTAGTCCAGTGAGACCTGTTTCAAAATAAAAAGGGCTGAGGATGTAGCTTGAAGGTAGAATGCCTCTGGGTTCAATCCCCAATACCAAAAAAATAGATAAATAAAATAAAATGGGGAGATGTAGCTCAGAGGCATAATACCACTCCTGGTATTCTGGTATTCAATCCCCAGTATGAGGAAGAAGGAAGGAAGGAAAAGGAAAGAGAAGAGGAAGAGGAGGAGGAGGAGGGAAAGAAAAGAAAAAGAAAGAGAAATCAGACTACCTCTGCTCAAATGTGGGCTGAGATGGTAGGACCCACAGTAAATTATCTAACCCGATTAAACCTCCGTTTTATGTCTACAAAATGAGGAATAATTGTGCCTATCTGATAGGATTCTTACAGGGATTAAATAAAATAAAGCATGTAAAACATTGTGCCTGACACATAATGAAAATTCGATTAATATTAACAAATATGATTACATATAAGGATAACATTTCCATGTTTGGGCACATCCTTGGTACCCAAGAAAATCATAGGCCATGTCTGATCCTGGAGATTCAAGTTTATAGGACAAAATGGAGAAGGAAAATAAATGATTTTTCCCATTGAAAATTAGAAGTGCCGCACGCTTGTAATCCCAGCATTCGGGAGGCTGAGACCGGAGGATCCGGGTTCGCGACCAGCCTCAGCTACCTAGTGAGGCACTCCGCAACTTAGTGAGACTCGGTTTCAAAATAAAGAATAAAAAATAGGGCTGGGGGTATAGCTCGGAGGTAGAATGCCCCTGAGTTCCATCCCCAGTACCGCAAAAAAAAAAAAAA
>PVLC010049095.1:0-10437 GCA_004027655.1 Graphiurus murinus | reverse complement strand
TGGAAAGAAATGTCGTAACCTGGAAGATAAGAGGTAGGAAACTATTGGTAAGATCCCTTTTCTTGTTCAGATCAGCGAGAAGCAGCGTACCCTCTATGAAGCTTTGGAACGCCAGCAAAAGTACCAGGACTCGCTCCAGTCCATCTCCACAAAAATGGAGACCGTGGAGATGAAGCTCAGCGAGAGTCTGAAGCCTGGCCGGAGTCCCGAAAGCCAGATGGCTGAACACCAGGTAAAACAGCCATGACTTCAGCTTCCTGTGTGATTAAGTCGCTGAGCTCTCTTGACTGGTTGGCCTGTCGGGCGGGGCCTGTGTTTGGGAGAGCAGACAGCAATTCTTGTGGTGTAAACAAGATTCCAAAGGATGCCAGTTTCCACCACTGCCTCAGGGAGGGATCTAAGAAGAAGAAAAAGAAATTCACACCTTGACTCTCATTTTTAAAAGCTTTGTGCATTGATGGTGTGTTTGTAGTTTTTGTACGCAAAGTGTGTTGCCTGATAGTCGCCAAATTGTTTTGATTTTGTTGTGAAGTCATTGTTAGAATACAGTGTACCCCTAAACTACCTTCTCTGGGTGGTAGCCAGTGTGTTCCCAGCACCTCCCTGTCATCACTTAAGAAAGCAAGTCTTGGACTTGAGTGGGCAAAGAAACAATTAGAGAATAAAGGATTCCAAGTTCTAATCTTACAAACTTCAGTCATTCCTTAAAAGGTTACGTAAACTAGAGCCAGGTGAGACAGGAGGATCGCAGGTTCGAAGCCAACCTCAGCTACTTAGTGAGGCACTCCACAACTTAGTGAGACCTTGTTTCAAAATAAAGAATAAAAAATCGAGCTAGCAGTGTAGCTCAGAGGTAGAATGCCCCTGGGTTCAATCCCAGTACCACACACACACACACACACACACACACACACACACACACACACAGACACCAAAATAATGATTAATAATAATAATAATAATAATAACAATAATAAAAGAGGTTATGTAAACTAGGCAAAGCCGAATCTTCAACTCTACACAAAAAGCACAGCTGATTACATTAACCCAATTCAGAAAGATGATGTTAAAAACTTATCAACTGAGCCAGGCGTGGTGGCGCATGCTTGTAATCCCAGTACCTTGGAGGCTGAGACCGGAGGATCTAGGTTCACGGCCAGCCTCAGCTACCTAGTAAGGCACTCCACAACTTAGTGAGACCCTGTTTCAAAATAAAGAATAAAACAAAACAAGACTGGGGGTGTAGCTCAGAGGTAGAATGCCCCTGAGTTAAATCCCCAGTACTGCAAAAAAAAAAAAAAACCTTATCAACTTACAATACATGCTAAGAACTGTCTGTGCATATATTAAAATCTGGCTGGTACTTTAATCACATCACCAGGTGTGCTGTTAACACATATTCCTCTTTGAATGGTATATCTGGCATTTGGGAACGTGGAGGCATACATTCACCTTCACGTTCCATCACTGTGACATGGAGAATGCTGCCTGCCCTCCGCCAGAAAGAACCTTGGCGCATGTGACAACCGTATGAAAGACAGAGGAAAAGAAAGATATTTCTAGATGTTAATTAAGAGCTATAAAAGTGTGGTGTAAGTGTATCTCAAAGACAAGGAAATTATTGATCAGCTTTAAACGTGAAAGTCTGTACTTTGTCTTTTCTCTGCTCTACATCCTTCTGGTTTTGGAAGCCAGGGCAATCTTGAACTTCATTGCTGGTTCACATGTAGAATCAGATATGATTGCATTCTTTTGCAATCTGGGGCCTTTTCATATAACACAAAAATGAGGCCATTTCATCTAAAGAGAACGTATTGAGAAACAGTGGTTTCAGGTTTTTGACACTCTTGTAACTTCTTAAGATAGAGATCAAAGTACATGGCATCCACTGTAGGCCTTATCTTGACAAACCTCCTTCTAGAGGTCTTGCCGCCATTCCAAAGTCACCCAGAATCTCCAAGTTTGGGGGATTGTGCAGTTAAAATACAGATTTAAAACTAACCTTTGTTTTCCTACACCAGATCACCCAGGAGGTCCCTCAAGGGCTTAGGTGACTATTACAATGCTATTTGCTCATTTTTTTACTAGACCACAACCCTCCCAAAGCCCTCTCCCTTCTCAAAGGTACTCAGTGTTTAGTCCTCTTTAACTGGTGCTCCAGCTTTCTAATGACAGCCAGACATCTCCTCATGAGAAGGGGTTGCCCCTGCTGCTCCAGCATGCTCCCCGGCACTCCTTGCTCTTCTGGGTCCTGCACTTCTCTCTGCCCTGTTGTCCCCCAAACCCTGGCCTCACAGTACCAGAAGGAGGGGGTGTGAGGGTCACACACTCCAGTCATCAGAAGCCAATGAACCGCGAGAAGGTGGAGGTAGTTTCACTCTTCCTCTCTACCTTCAAGTCATCTCTACCTGGGCTAAGGCCCATCCCGGTTGGAAGCTGTTCTTGCCATCTTGGTGCCTAAGTGGAAGCCTGCAGAGGGTTGTGCAGGCAGAGAGGCTTGGCCTCAGTACACCCCTGTGGTTCTCTAACCACAGATGTCAGGGAGTCCATCGTCCCATTCACAGGGGGCCTGCTTTTACCCTCAGATCTCCCCACAGGCCAATCTCAATGTGCCCTCCTGCCCATCCTGTCTAGCTACCTCACACAACCGCCACCTTTGTTTCCCCTTTAGAAAGTGTTCCGAAATATTTCCATCACCCCAAAAGAAACCCTATGCCCGTGGATCAGAAGCAGGAACAGGCCTGCCTCTAACAGGATGAAGATCCGCCGCTCTGGGGAGCCGAATCCCTTTCCTTACTGCAGAGAATTCCCAGCTATTTTAGAAGAGAGTGAGTTAGAAATAAGCAAGTGACTTCATTGTACACCTGGTTAGCTGAATGCACTAAGAAATGAGAAGGCTTGTTGTTTTGTTTTATTTTGTTTTCTGGTTGCTTCCTGACTCAAACATCAATTTTTCTACCATGAATTGTTGAGCACCTATGATATGCACAACCAAAAGACGGGCTCTCCGCTAACACACGATGTAAAAGCCTGCATTGGTGGTGGTGGGGACTACCCACACGTGGCAGGGGGAGCAGAAATGTAATTGTGGGCCAGGGTGGGAGGGAGTGGATTCAATGGGGTCCAGCCAGGACTCAGAGAGACACAGTTTGAAAATTTGGAAAGGCAACAGGACTGGGTGGGCGGCACTATAAATGTAAATGTGTGGGGAGAGGAAAGGAGGAGAGAATGAGAATAAACACTGTGAAACCCGGAGGAGGCGCTGCTTCTTGTAAGGAAGGATCAGTGCAGAAAGAGACAGAATGAGGTCAGTCTGATTACGGCGGAGCCTTTAGAATCAGGCCCAACAATATGGTTTTATATGGATGTGGATATATATGGATTTTTGGGGGGTGGGGTGTTTAGTGGGGATTGAACCCAGGGGCATTTTAACTTTGAGCTACACCCCCAGTCCTATTTCATTTTTATTTGGAAACTGGGTCTCATCAAGTTGCTAAGGACCTTGCTAAGTTGCTGAGGGTGATCTCGAATCTGGGATCCTCCTGTCTCAGCCTCCCAAGTACTGGGATTACAGGCATGTACCACCATGCCCAACTAGATGTAGACCTTATATATATGGCAGTCAGGTACCAAAGGAAAAAGAAAAAAACGATTCCTGAGGCCTCTGACCTCAGGAGTGCTAAGCAAGCACTCTGTTGCTGAGTCACACCCACAGTCCGGTATCCCTTTAGAAGATAATATATAAGAATATACTCATAACATTGTGGTAGGCAAAGTTTTCTTAAATAGGACACCAATAATCAGGCATGAAGGAGGTGCATGCCTGTAATCCCTGTACTTGGCTAAACAAGAGGATTGATGGTTTGAGGCCAGCCTCAGTTACTTAGCAGGACCCTCAGCAGCTTAGAAAAACCCTGTTTCAAAATTTAAAAAAAAGCCGGGCGTGGTGGCTCAAGCTTGTAATCCCAGCATTCGGGAGGCTGAGACCGGAGGATCTGGGCTCACGGCCAGCCTCAGCTACCTAGTGAGGCCCTCCGCAACTTAGTGAGACCCTGTTTCAAAATAAAGAATAAAAAATAGGGCTGGGGGTGTAGCTCAAAGGTAGAATGCCCCTGAGTTCAATCCCCAGTATCGCAAAAAAAAATAGGAGTGGGAGTGTAGCTCAGAGGTAGAATGCCCCGGGTTCAATCCCTAGTACCAAAAGAAAAAAGGAAGGAAGGGAGGGAGAGAGGGAGGGAGGGAGGAAGGAAGGAAGGAAGGAAGGAAGGAAGGAAGGAAGGAAGGAAGGAAGGAAGGAAGGAAGGAAGGAAGGACCCAAAGCCTTAACTAATAAGGAAAATATTAATTTATAAAAAGGTTAAGACTTTCTGTTTATCAAAAGATACCATTAAAAGTCGGGCATGGTGGCGCATGCTTGTAATCCTGGTACTTGAGAGCCTGAGACCAGAGGATCAGAGTTCATGGCCAGCTCTCCACAACTTAGTGAGACTTTGTTTCAAAATAAAGAATAAAAGATAGGACTGTGGATGTAGCTTGGAGGTAGAATGCCCCTGCGTTCAATCCCCAGTACTGAAAAAAAAAATACCATTAAAGAAGTCTTTTTCCAGTAGACTGGGAAGCAGCTATTTCCACAAAGTGGAAGCTGACATTTGCTATACACAGAAACAAAAGAAACACAGGAACACAGCATCACCCAAAATATATCAGTAACAGGAAAAGACTCCAATTAAGAATATGCAAAAGCACTCTGCCAGGCAATCCCAAGAGAAGGCAAAGAAGAGGAAAGGTACTCCAACTCAGCCATCAGGGAACTGCAAATGAAAACCATCAGGAGACTCCACTATGAACCCACTAGCAAGGTTTAAAGAGTCACAAACCAGTTCACAGTGTTAGGTGATACAATGGTGACAGTAAGCAACTTGCTCCACCTGCAGAGGGAACAAGTCTCACCGAACAAAGCATCCTATCAAATGCCATTTCCCTAGAGCTGGAGTGCAGGCTCAGGTCTTCTCCAGAGTTTACCCTTTAACCTGGGGGCTGGAAGGAGGGCGTAGCCTCAGGAGGGAAGTCAAAAGGGCAGGGCATGGAGTCCTGGAAATGCTCTATTCTGTGGTCTGGGTGGGGGGCCGCTTGGGTCTGTGCAGTTTGTGAAAATTTATACAGCCACACACCTTTCTGGATGTGTGTAATATGTCAGTATACTCTCAATCAATTGGACAAGCGAGGCACAGCAGCGCACGCTTAGGATCTCAGCAACTCAGGAGGCAGGTGCAGGGGGATTGTTAGTTCAAGGGCAGCTTGGCTAATATAGTGAGACCTTGTGCCAACATGAAAAATTAAAAGGGTGGAGTCTTTTCCTGTTGCTTAGAGCACCCCTAAGTCCAGTCCCCAGTACTGCAAGGAAGGGAGATCAATTGGACAGGACAAGATATTAGGGAAAGAAAAGACATTTGTTGTATTTTGTTTTTTAATACTTATCAAGAGTGCACTCCGGACAGCACTGTGCTTAAAGTGAAGCCAGGACTCTGTGGAAGAGACGGGAATTCCGCAATTATGCACACTGGAAACTGAAATGTTAGCTAATGCAAAATTAAAAACTAAAATTAAAATCAAAATTAACAATTGAAATTAAAAACTGAAATGTTAGCTAATGCAACTTTTACTTGTCCAGAGTCACTTCTCTTTGAGGCAGCGTCTGTTTTTCACTTGATCTTAGCCAAAAGGCCAAGAAGCAATAGTGCCTGATTTTCTATAACAGGATGTTCAAATCCTGAATAAGAATTCGTCCTGTGGAAACTCCAGGTTCCAGCCCCCAGGCTAGTGGTTAAACTCCTGGGAAGACCTGGGCCTGCACTTCAGCTTTATGTAAATGGTATTTGATAGGATGCATTGCTTGGTGTCTGCAGCCTTTCGCTTCCTACTAAGACGGTGAGACTCATTCCCACTGCAGGTGGAGCAAACTGCTTACTTTCATAAAGTATGAAAAATGTGGAAAGCCACGTGTAGTAGTGATAGATGTCACACAGGAAGGTGCTAATGATGAGAATGATAGAGTTCTTTTAGATCGGCTGCCAGTTGGCTGCCTGGACAAGCCTTTGAAGGTGTGGCTGGCGCCACACCTTCAAAGGGTCACACCCTTGGGAAGGAGAGTGCTTTGGTGTAGGGACCCGTAAGGGCTGGGGCCTGAGGCTAATGAAGAGGGCCAGAGTCCAGGTAGCTAGGCTGGAGCGTGGTAAGCAAAGCAGGAAGGGGAGACTACTGGGTAGGTAAGGGGTTCATGTTCTGTTTCACAGGCAGGAAGCCATAGGTGTTTTAAAGCAGGGGAGTATTTGAAAGCAGCGCCATTTTTAAAGGTAACTGTAATTGCTTTGTAAAGATAGGAAGTAGGGAGATAAGGGTGAAAGCAGGTAGGTCCATTAGGAGACCATGATAGCCATTCACAGGAGAGAGGAGGTGACTTTGACTTTGTGCTGGGAAATGGAGTTAGGCAGATATACAGGAAATATTTTGGAGTGGTAGGATTTGGAGATGGAATGGATATGCAAGTGAAGGAGAGGAAGGTGTTACTTCTATGTCTAGAGTTTGGGCAGTGAGGATGAAGTGGAATGATAGAAGATGGGGGAGGAAACAGGCTTTGTACTGTCAAAAGACAAAATTACAACAAATTTAGTTTTAAGATTTCTTTTTTTTTTTTTTTGTACTGGGGATTGAACACAGGGGCTTTCTACCTTCAAGCCACACCCTAGCCCTTTTTATTTTTTATTTCCTGTTTAAAGATTAAAGCCCAGAAAACTTCATTATTATGCTGACTGAAACTAGCCTCCTGGGAAATTTGGCTGTTATCTCTTATTTCTTGGTTTCTTGGAAGGTCAGGTAAATACCTTAGTTTAGGTCTCATGACGTGGAACCTAGCATGGGTGACCATTTTGATTTTTAGTCTGTTCTTTTGGAGTCCAGAGCAGAGCTGAGCCCAAAACAATGGCTTCCTGTAGTTTTACTTAACAATACTTAATATGATGGAAATACCGATTCACTTTATAAGTTGATACGCAAACCTGAAATTTAGGACACTTGTGTGGGTTAAGGGTATGTCTTTGGAAGCGCTCAGAATTAGAAAGCATTTGAAACTTGGGGAGTAGACACCATTAAAGAAATCTCGGGGAATTAGCCCTGAGAAACTTCACATTTTAGAGAAGGGTAGAGAAGGAGAAAACTGAGGAGAGTGTTACAACATGAAACAACCCACAGATTTCTCCTGCTTAGGATAATGTGAAAGTAATGACATTTATTTTCAGCAGAAAATCAGACTCCTTGACATCATTGAGTCCACCTACCATTGACAGGTTAATTAACTTGTTCAAAGTCACTTAAGTTAGGGGGATACGCAGCATTAAAATCAGATGGCCTGGCATTCGGTCTGACACTTTCTCTTTGAAACTTAGTGAGTACGGCCCATTGCCGATACCCAGACACCCCAGTGAAATGTCTTCCACTGGCTCAGTCCCGATGGGACTCAGCCAGTGCCAAGACTCTTGGGACCAGAAACGCCAACGTGACCGTGATTGTGTATCCTCCCTGCAGGCCCTGATGGACGAGATCTTCATGCTCCAAGATGAGATCAACGCACTGCAGTCGGCCCTCGCCGAGGAGCTGGTGTCCGAGGCCAGGGAGTCCGACCCCGCTGAGCAGCTGGCCCTGCAGTCCACGCTCACCGTCCTGGCTGAGCGCATGTCCACCATCAGGATGAAGGCCTCGGGGAAACGCCAGCTCCTGGAGGTAGGCAAGGCCCAGAGAGTGCCCCTCACCCTTTGCTCCTGGGGAGTGAACCCAGGGGCATTCTACCTCTGAGCTACGCCTCCAGCCCTATTTTATTTATTTTTTATTTTTTTGGTGGTACTGGGGATTGAACCCAGGGGCATTCTACCTCTGAGCTATACTCTCAATCCTATTTTTTATTCTTTATCTTGAAACAGGGTCTCACTGAGTTGTAGAGGGCCTCACTAAGCTGAGGCTAGCCACGAACCCAGATCCTCCAGTCTCAGCCTCCCAAGTACTGGGATTACAAGTGTGCACCACCACACCCAACTATTTTTTTATTTTTGAAACAGGATCTCACTAAGTTGCTGAGAGTATTATGAAGTTTCAGAGGCTGGCCTCAAACTTGTGATCCTCCTATCTCAGTACTCCAAGTACTGGAATTACAGGCATGTGCCAGGATGCCCAGCAAAAGTTAATTCTGTGTGTGTGTGTGTGTGTGTGTGTGTGTGTGTGTGTGTGTTACTGAGGATTGAACTCAGGAGCATTCTACCTCTGACCTACACCCCCAGCCCTATTTTTAATTTTTTATTTTTGAAACAGGGTCACACTAAGTTGCAGAGAGCCTCACAAGATTGCTGAGACTGGCCCTGAACCTGCAATCCTCCTATCTCAGCTTCCCAAGTATTGGGATTACAGGCGTGCACCACCATGCCCAGAAAGAGTTAACTTTTTAATTAACTCATATTGCCCTCACTCTCAGTTTCAAAATGAAGTGATTGGCTAGAGTTTTTTGTTTTTGTTTTTAAACATAATTTATTTGCAAGCATTGGAAAAACCCACGGATCTTAACCAAAAAGTCCAGATTTCTGCCTTTAATTTTGGATTTCTGAGGCACAAGTGATTCCCCTCGTCCACAGGGGGTCAGTTGTCTGGAACTGGACAGTGCAAAGATGTTCTTTAGTTTGCCACAGTCCCCACCACTCCCTACTCCTCCCCACACATTGAGATCAACTGTCTATCGCCACCTTCCAGCTGCCCTTTGCCATGGTTTTGTTCTAATCCTTGTCCTCTCTCCATCATTCACGTTACTACCTGGTCTTGCAGATGTACGATTGGAGACCACCTTGTTCAACTCGAGGTACACATCAGCTTTCTTGGGCAATCTAAAAAAGTACTTGAGACTCACCCCTAGAAATCCTGATGTAATGTTCTGAGATACGACCTAACATGAGTTTTTTTAAGTTTCCCAGGTGCTTCAGATGTGCAGCCGGAGCTGAGTAGCATCACCCCACTGTGTTGACTCTTAGCGCTCTCACCTTTCAGTAATCTGTGTTACATTCTGCTTAATTCACTAGGAGAAGCTCAATGACCAACTGGAGGAGCAGAGGCAGGAGCAGGCCCTGCAGAGGTATCGCTGCGAGGCGGATGAGCTAGACCACTGGCTTTTGAGTACTAAAGCCTCTCTGGATGTGGCCCTGGGTGCAACCACGGAGTCCATGGATATGGAGGCCCAGCTGGTGGACTGCCAGGTACAAAAGCGGTGTCCAGGAAATGCCGGCATCACACAGTGCATTTAACCACAGAAGGTATACTGGTAAAAGTGTTGGTATGGAGATAGGATTTTTCCCAACTTTATTTGTTTAGAGAGTAGAAAAGAAATTCATTATAAAAGTTTTAGTAAAACTCAGACTGGGACATAGTTTTTGGAAAAAAAATTTTTTTACCAGTAGTATCTACTCTTTAGAAAAGCTTTAGCTTTCTGGAGGACATTTTTTAAGACTATATAGATACCCTAATATTTGTAATGTCTATATTTATTAGCTAAAAAAATATACAAAGATCATGAGAAGAATTTGTATCAGTAAAGTCAGAGTGTGAAAAAAACCAGCAGGAAGCATCCTTCAGTGCTCTGTTGTGATTTCCGTTCTAATCCTGATATGTTATTTGGAAAACCTTTCCAACTGTGAGTTGTAGGCAGACAGAGACACTGACCAAGAGAAGGCTGTCTTTTGAAGCACTGAATTTCCTTCCTCCCACTTTGAGTCTCTAAAAATTAATGTGAAGGACAATTGCATTAAGGTCTTTATTCCATTATTATTTTCCTTCTTTATTATGGAAATTTCCAAACACACCTAAAAGTATAGAATAAATAATGAGCTGATCATGGTGGCACACATCTGTAATCCCAGTAATTGGGAGGCTGAGACAGGAAGATCGCAGATTTGAGGACAATCTCAGCAATGTAATGCGACTCTTGTTTTGTTTGTTTGTTTTTTTTAATGTGCTTTTATTGGTGCCTATAGTCTCACATCATAATGTAAATCATGTTGACATTGACATGCATACACACAGCACTTGGTGCCCCCCACCTCCCCATCTCCCCTCTTCTCATACAGAGTACCGAGATTGACACTGGGATTTTCACATTTGTACACACAGTCGATGTTAATATTTCCAATAATGAACCTCAGTCTCCCGCCTCCCCTTCCCTTAAACCACTTCCCTGGCTCCACTGAGGTTTCTCCTCCATTATCTGGAGTCCCTCTGATATTTCAGTTACTCCCTAGCTTGGGAGTATTAAAGAAAATATATGTCCCTTCAGTCTCTGTGACTGGCTAATCAAGAGAGACCCTGCTTCAAAACAGAAAATAAAAAGGTCTGGGGTGTAGCTTTTTTTTT
>PVLC010049094.1:0-10541 GCA_004027655.1 Graphiurus murinus | reverse complement strand
CTGCACAGCTCTGGAATTTTAATAATCCGTGCAGTGTACCCCTGTAACCGCTACATTTTATGTTGTGTAATTATACCTCAAAGAAGCTTTTTCCAGGAGCCCCGCCATTCCTAGAGCTGCCTGTCTTTTCCAAGCCTTCCCTCCCTCTCATTATCGTAGACTCCTTTAAGTCCTTCTTCACATGACACATGAAAAGATCCTATCATTTCAGGAATCAGATTACGGGATTTGTCCTAAAAAAAATAATTTAAATTGTAAACTCTCAGTTTAGAGCTGAAATAAAAATCCTTCTTGACTAAAACTGATAGAATTAAATAAAGCCACATTTCAAAGTGAAAGAAAGGGAGAAAGTTATGAAAAGAGATGGCAGATCATATCCATCCACTTAAAATGTAAAAATAGTTTATGATAAGAGAATCAGACCAGTGGTTTCCTGGAGAAGGTAATAATGAGATGACTATAATTACTTGGTAAACACATCACAAAAGACACAAAAAAGGAACTTACTCTTTTTAGATATGGAAATTCTACATTATTTACTCCTAGATTTTCCTCAAACTACTAGCTTTGCTTTTATTTTAGAATTTCCATCAAGAATGTAAAAGAAAAAACAGAACTTGGCCAGCTCATCCTCAACTTAAAACCTAGTGCATTTTCCACATAAATGCAACAGATTCTGAACAGATTTGGTTCTAGAATAAAATTCAAGCTCCTTCTGCTTGATGAAGGTATATCCTTTCTGTTTCTTGTAAGTATCTATTCACAAAGCCCACTACTTGGAACAACGAGTACAGAACCAGGTGGTACTTCACAACTTGGGTACCATTTTTGAGCTGTCTGTGGGCATATCACACGATGTCTATGCCCCGTCAATTTCCCCAAAACCAGAACTTCCCATTCCAACTTTACCTAAGTCACTAGATTGTTGTGAAAGTCAAATGAGATTAAGTATTTCAAGATACTTTCCCAGGCATTCCGTGTCATCTGAGGCCACTTCCTTGGTATTATTAACAGCAGCAAATATTCGAGTTAGAGAAATTAGCTTGCTTTTCAGGCTTTTAAAAGTGAGGTTTTAATGAGATCTTTGAAAAGTGCCTTGTCTGCAAATGTGATGCTTCTCCATGGTAGAGGGATGGGTTCCCTAAGAATCTGCATACCAAGCTTGAATTCAGTAGAATTCTCAGGGCAGTATAATTGTGAACAGGGAGACAAGCTACACACAGGGACATTCTCCACATGGGTTCCACCTTTAACACACCTGAGATGGATAATGCATGACCCAACACACTCGCTAGATGCTTTTAGATGCTTTGAGGAGTGAATAGTAGAGGCCCTTCCCCTCTCATGAAAAGACCCTGGTGTGTTGGCCGTCCTATAGAATATGCCCCTCACTGAGAACTGCAATAATAATGACAGTAGCTACCATTTCTCATGACTAGGAGCCAGACAGTGCGCTAAGCACACGGCGTGCATTTTCTCCTAATTGCTCTTCTACACAGAAACTAAAATAATTTTTGAGACAGTGCATAAGATCATGTCCTGCCATCCATGGGACCCTCTTAGATTTATGAGGAAAGTCCTCCTATACACAACTCTGTCTACAAGGCCCTGTCTGTCTTTGTCTCTGACCTTAGAAAGTACTACCGGGACTCCAAGCTGTTTCCTGTCATTTTTCCAGGACTCCCCTCACTCCTGATTATCCTAGACTCCTTTTGCTCCTATCTCACATGACACCTCTTTTGAAAGATAATATCATGGCAGGAATAAGAATAAGAGCTTGGTCCTAAAAAATAATAATAATAATTTAAATGTAAAACTCTCCATTTTGAGCTGAAATAAAAATCCTTCTTGACTAAAATGGATATAATTGAGGCCACATTTCAAAGTGAAAGAAAGGGAGAAAGTTTTGAAAAGACATGAAAGTGAAGAAAATTTTAGATCTGTTACTTACCTTCAGGACAGTTTCATTACTTCTTTTTATTAAAGTGATTGTTGGTCTAATGCCAAATCCCTCCATCAAACCAGTCCATGGAGACATTGCAAACTCAACTGCCTAATTACAAGTGATGGAGGCAAAAGGTGAAATTTCCACTTAGAAATAGCTCTTCCTGGTTGAAATTTCCCAGGAGCAAAGGGTCACCAACTGAGATAATTGCTAATTAAGACTGGACAGCCCCGGCAAGAAGCCAGACCAGTACCCCAACGTTACCATGGGTCGCCCATTGATTAGATTCCTGGCTCCTGATTAAATGTCACCCAATGATTAACTGATTACTCCTCAGACCTTTCTAGAAGAGATTCCAGTTCAGCATACTAAGCTACAGCCAGTCATTTTGTAGTTCTTTCTGACACAGAATCCTTTTGTAGAAAGTTTCAGGACACATGATTTCCTAGCAGCTGCCTTCGGCTCTGTTTCCTTAGGTACTAACCTGTGCCCTTCTTTCTTTGATGGAGACTCAACTCTGTTGATTTAACATTTCCCTCAGTATGCCTAGCTAATTCTTTAACTCAGTAAATTAGGATGCAGATTGTTATACTTAAATATAGATGACCCCTGAAGGGCTCATACATTGGTGTCAGAGTTGATGTGATTGAGTTATGAAGGTTGTCATGTCATCAGTAGAAATTATACTCCATCATAATGGATTGAACTGGGTGGTAACTTGGCAAGTGGGGGTGGCTGGAGAAGGTGGGTCCCTGGGGGTATGGCCTGAGGGACTGCGCTCGCGTCCTGGAAACCCTTTGCTTGCCCTCTTTCTTCTAGCCTCTGAGGTGGGAGTGGAGCCCTTGTGTTTGGCCCTTTCTGCTTCCTGCCACCATGTCCTGAGATCCAGAGACACCAACCTCACATGGACTGAACCCCGAATCTCCAAAACACTGTCAGCAAATAAATCTTCCTTCCTCCAAGTTGTGTGGTCAGGCTTTTTGGATCATGGTGGTAGGAATGTTGACTGAAATGCAGATCATGAGCAATGTAGGAGGCAGTCGGATGGGCCGGGGTTCTCAGTCCTGCTGCAACCCAACTATGTCACCTCCCTAATTTTCAGAGGCTTTGTCCACAAAAGTTGAGCAAGAATAGGATCTATCTTAAAGGGCTTTTGACAGTTAGATGAAATCACATTTACTGAATCTTGAAAAGTATCCCTAGAACGAGCCCAGTGATGACATCTTCCTCTTGCCAAATCTGGCTCCCCCAAGGTAGTACCTAGGAATATCTCTAACCTTTTCCTAGAAAGAGTTCAGAAAGGGCAGAGAGACCCTGATATCCCAGAATAAGATAAATCTAATAATATATCACATAAAAATGTGACTTATCAAATAGAGGAAGACTAGGAACTACTAATTAGTGAGCTTTTACTCTATGCCAGGCATATTCCTGTGATCTGCCTAAAGTCAAAAGAAGCTGACACTAAGAATGGCCAAGGCAGCCAAGTGTGGTGGTGCACACATGTGATCCCAGTACTTGGGAAGCTGAGACAGGAGAATCACAGATTCAGAGGCAGCCTCAGCAACTTAGCAAGACTCTCAACAACCTATCAAGACTCTGTTTCTAAACAAAAAATAAAATAGAGATAGGGATATAGCTCAGAGGCAGAAAGTCCCTGTGTTTAATCCACAGCACCACAAAAACAAAATAAAATATAAAAGAGAATGGCAAAGACAACAGGCCACTGCCATCTTGCATTTTCAAAATTCCTATCCACTCAGTTCATGCACTGAATACCATCTCCTCTCCTCTTCTCAAAGCCGTCACTCCAGTCATTCTAGCAATTCATGTATTCTGTGAAAAAAAAAAAAAAAAAAAAAAATATATATATATATATATATATATATATATATATATATATTCTCAAGTTTTCCTCTCCCATTGGCTCTTTGCTATCAGATCATAAATATGAGATTATTTTTCCATATTAAAAAACAAAGCAACTTGCTTCCTACTCTCCTGTCCAGCTACCACTCCATTTCTCTGTTCCCTAACAGTGCAACTCCTAGAAGGACTCTGTGCCACTCTCCTTGTTTCTAAAGCCTCTCCTCTAATTTTTTCTTTAGCCCACTCTAGTTAGACTTTCACAAAACCTTTATGAGATCCTTTATAAGACCTCGCACAAAACCTTTCTTTATAAGATCACTAGTGTTCAGAATGTTAAATGTAATGTTTTCTTTCTTATTCATTCATATTTACACACAGTGTGCTTCACTGTGGCAAATTTGTAAATATATAGAAAATAATTTGATCAATTATTCTCCCCATACCTTTACCCCTTTCACTTCCTAATCCCCTTTCTCTGCTCTAATGATCATCCTTTTACATTTATTGTACCCCCTTTTTCTTCTCTAGCTTCCCCATGTGAGAGAAAACATATGATACTCTTTGAGTGTGACTTATTTGCACTGGAAATTATAGTCTCCTCTTCCATTCATTTTCCTACAAATGATATAATATTGTTCTTCTTTATCACTGAATAACACTCCATTGTATATATATGCACATTTTCTTCATTTCATCTGGTAAAAGACACCAAAGCTGATACTTTGAATTGTGCTGCAGTTAACATGAGTGGCTTTGAATCAGTATTTTTAGTTTTCTCCATCTATCATAGGTATAACTGAGTCATTATATAAAAGAGCTACATAAAATGCTACTTGTAGAGCCGGGCGTGGTGGCGCACGCTTGTAATCCCAGTATTTGGGAGGCTGAGACCGGAGGATCAGGGTTCGCAGCCAGCCTCAGCTACCTAGTGAGACACTCCGCAACTTAGTGAGACTCGGTTTCAAAATAAAGAATAAAAAATAGTACTGGGGGTATAGCTCGGAGGTAGAATGCCCCTGGGTTCAGTCCCCAGTACCGAAAAAAAAAATGCTACTTGTAATGTAAAAGGAAACAAACAGTATAGAGGGCATCATGATCAAACCCATATCTGTTGACTAAAATCACAGTTCTCTCTTCACTAGGCTAAGATCTCTTTCCCTATTTATCAATTGACACATAAGGATGGAATATATTTACAGGACACAGGGTCAGTACATGAAGACAATGAGTAATGATCGAGCCTAGGTAATTAGCATTTTCTTAAATATTTGTCATTTGACGTGTGGGGAGTCTTCAAACTCTTCTTGTTCTCTATAAAATAGATAATGACTTGTAAACTGTAGTCACTCTACTGTGCTGTAGACTAGTAGGATTCTTTCCTCCCATTTCATTATTATTCAGGACTCATTATCTATCCTCCCTCTACTTCCCTTTCTCAGCCTCTAGTTACCATTCTTCTTCTCTCTTCTTCTACGAAATCAACTGTTTTAGCTCCCGCAGATGAGTGATGGTATGCAGGTATTTATCTTTCCAGGGCTCATGCGTTCAGTTTACCATGGTATCTTCTGTTCATTTATCAATGAACACCTCAGTGGATTCCATATCTTGGCTACCATGAGCAGGGAAGTGTTGAAATAAACATGGGAGTGCAGGTGAATCTTTGATTTGGGTATGCATGTGGCTCTAAATTATGCTCTCTTTAACTCTTTTGGATAAACACCAAGGAGTGGTAGAGCTGGATCCGATGGTAGCTTCAGTGTTAGATTTCTAAGGCACATTCCGATTTCCATAATGGAATAGCAGTGTGTAAGAGTTAATTTTCCTCCATCATCATTTATTATTTGTATTCTTGATGACTGCCAGGCTGACCAGAATAAGATGGAATCTCAGGATAGTTTTGCTTTGCATTTCCCTGAGGACAAAAGATGTTGGACAATTTTTTTTCATAGAACTATTGGCCATTTGTACTTCTTTTGAGAAATATGTCTAGTTCATTTGCCCATTTATTGATAGGGTTATTTGTGTGATTTTTTGGTGCTTTTTTGAGTTCTTTATATATTCTAGATATCAGTCCCCTATCATAATCATCGCTGATGAAGATTTTCACCTATTCTGTTGGTCGTCTCTTCACTCTGTTGTTTCCTTGGCAATATAGAAGCTTTTTGATTTGATAACATGCCATTTATTGATTCTCTTATTTCCTAAGATAAGAAGATCCTTCTCAGAAAGTGTCTGCACCTATATGTTGAAATGTTCCCTATATTTTTTAAAATAGTTGCAAAGTGTCTTAGTCTTATAATTAGGTCTTTGATCCATTTTGAGTTGACTTTTATAGAAGGTGAGAGATAGGGATCTAATTTCATTCTTCTTCATAAGGATATCCAGTTTCACCAGACCCACTTTTTAAACAGGCTGTTTTTTCTCCAAGGTGTGTTTCTGGTACTTTCGTTGAGAATACAAATGGTAGCTATGTGGGTTTCTCTGTGTGTCTTCTATTCTATTGGTCTAAGTATTTGTTTTTAATGCAGCCCCTGTTGTTTTGTTGCTGTAGCCCTGTAGTATAATTTGAAGTTGGGCATCATAACAAGGTCACACTAATTTAATGTCTATTTCATTCATTTAATGGTTTTTGCTGTTTCTTTTAGAAGAAGAAATAATAACTTCCATATGAAAACTGTCTTGTAAAATGGGGAAATATATCCCGACTTTTAAAGGGTAAGGCAAACAGCATTAAAAAATTTGGTATGGGAGTTGGGAGATTAGTCCAAGATTAGCCAAAGGATACAAAATACTTCTTAGACTACAGAAATATATTCACAACATCTATTGTACATCATGATGACTATAATTAATAACCATGTATTATATACATTGGGAATTGCTTAAATGGTAGATCTTAAATGTTCTCACAGCAAAAAGTGTATACAAAGTAATGTATATGTTAATTACCTTGATTTAGCCATTTTACAATGAGTACATATATCAAAACATCATATCATACACTATAAATATGCACAATCTTTATTTACCAATTAGAAAATAAGTAATTTTTTAAAAGATGGTATTATTAAATTGAAATGTGTAAGCACACGGAATCATAAGTCATAGTTATAAGGTATATTAAAACTCATTTTTCACAAAGAATTATGAAATAGCATAGTATGTAGTCTGAAACGAAGCAATACTTATAGGATTCTAACCACAGCAGACAATTAGGCTGCCTGATTCTACAGCCAAGACACAAGCTCTTAAATCTCAATCTATGTCAAAAGGGTTCATTTCCGGAAGGCAAGATCTTCATTTAAAATAGGGTATACATAGATAAACTAGAATTGTCCACAGTTAGAGTTTTTTTTTCTTTCTGACAAGTTTTTTTAATCCCCCTAAAGTTTTAAGAAACAGAAAATGAGAATTATGTTACCTTAGAAAGGCCAAGGATAACTTTCCCATGGGTCCTATAAAATGTCCCCTTTTGACCCTGAACTCTACTTGCTTTCAAACTGCTAGGTCAAACACTAGATGTCAAGGAAATGCTGGTGAAGGCTTGAAGTATTATTAGACTAAGATTACTTTGCTTTTCCAACAGTCACTGTTTACTGTCATTTTACAAAACTTAAGTTTTCTTAGCAATCACATTTGGTTTGCTAGGGCTTAGCATTGTGCGTATTTTACATAATAGCTAAGGGAGGTTAAACCTCACCTAATGTAATGTAACCTTTTTTCACACTACAAAAATATTCTCTACTGCCAGGCATGGTAGCATACGCTTGTAATTCCAGTACTTGGGAGGCTGAGACAGGAGGACCTCACGTTCGCAGCCAGCCTCAGCTACTTAGTGAAGTCCTCTGCAACTGAGTGAGACCCTGTTTCAAAATAAAGAATAAAAAGTAGGACTGGGGGTGTAGCTCAGAGGTAGAATGCCCCTGAGTTCAATCCTCAGTACCTCAAAAAAAAGACTTTTTTTTTTTTTTTTTTTTGCAGTACCGGGGGTTGAACTCAGGGGCATTCTACCTCCAAGCTACACCCCAAGCCCTATTTTTTTAAATTCTTTATTTTGAAATAGGGTCTCACTAAGTTGAAGAGTGCCTCACTAGGTAGCTGAGGCTGGCCTCGAACCCAGATCCTCTGAACTCAGCCTCCCAAATGCTGGGATTACAAGCGTGCTCCACCATGCCCGGCTGAGAGACTATTTCTTTTGCTGCAAGCACACACAAAAAGTATCTCTGAGAGACAAACTAAGAGAAATATATATCTCCAACATAAACATTTAATAAAATTTGCCTGTAATTCCAGTAATTAGGAGGCTGAGACAGAAGGATCACAGGTTCTAAGGCAATCTCAGCAATTGAGTGAGACCCTGTCTCAAAACTTAAAATGATAATAAAAATAAAATAATAATAATAATAATAATAATAATAATAATAATAATAATAAAATCAAATGTACAACTATAAAGTGAGTGATCTAGGAAATGTGGCTTGGTAGGAGGAGCTATGGGGAAAGGAGATTGAAACCATTTGTCATGCAATTGAGATTACGTGGAGTATATATTGTAGAATTCAGATTACAAGTGGGCATGGTTTTTCTGCCTGCCATGCTTTAAGGACACAGCACCCTCAAGTCAGTGTTACAAGAGGAAGTGTGTGTGTGTGTGTGTGTGTGTGTGTGTGTGTGTGTATGTATGTGTATGTGTGTATGTGTGTATGTATGTGTGTGTGTATGTGTGTATGTATGTGTATGTGTGTGTACATGTGTGTGTGTGTGTGTGTGTGTGTGTGTGTATGTTAGTAGGGACTGAACCCAAGGGTGCTCTGTTTGTTTTGAAACAGGGTCTCAGTAGGTTGCTAAAAGTCTCGCTGAGTTACTGAGGCCATCCTCAAACCTGTGATCCTCCTGTCTGCACCACCAGGTTATTTAACTGGAAAGAGAAGGTTTTCAGGCATGTGATACCTCCTTTGCATCAAATGAGTGGACAGCCTTTCCAAGGAAAGATTTACTGTGTACCTTCTGCCAACAGAAATTGGATTTCCAGAAGATACAGGGAGTCAGGAATGTTTTTTTCTCATAGGAAACTTAAATAGAACAGTTCAATACAGCCAAATCCAGATAAAAAAATAAATAGCCTTAAAAGGTATCAAATCTCCTACCAGTTAAGGTATATGAGCAGAAAAGGGGTTAATATGGGGGGGAAAACAAGCATTGTGTTTGGATTAGGCTAAATTTCTCTTAAAAATCTTCTAAGAACATATTTAAGATCTTTGATACAGTTTCTTCTGATTCTGGAATTTTCAGATGAATCTCGGGTAAGAACACATTTAAGAATTATCTAGTCTTCTAATTGCAAAGGTTTAAAAAAAAAAAGAAGTCAGCCTTTGAGAGGGTATATATGTTGCCCTCACTTTAAGGTCAATGACTTCATTATTTTTCTTGTTCACGATTCCTCTCAGAATGCCAAGTACATTGTGTACAGTTTTAAGTGTTTTCTCAAAATAAATTTGATAAGCTTTGCCCTCTCAAATGGAATCATATGCCTTCAAAGGTCACAACCAGCTTAAGATTTTTCATGACCAGGCTTCAGATAAATTGACTACAAGTTGAGCATGAATGGTATTCTCACCAGTGCAGAGTATTTTAAAACTGTGAACTTTTCTAATCTGCAGGACTTAATATCACCCCCATTCAATGACCTATGACACAGGTCAAGAAACAGAGGCATGAAATAATTAAATATCTTAGCAAATGTCTCACAACTGGTAAAATGACACAGTTATGTGTTCATCTCTCATCTGAGTGCCTGAGACTTCCTAACTCAGGGTAGGAGTGAGGGGTTACCCCACCTGGCCTGCCAGGTGACACCTGCCACAGCTTTAGCACGAGGCAGGCAACTCCATTTGTATTTACTTGCTAAAGTTAATTTCAGGAGCCAGCAAATGAACCAACAAAAGCAATGCTGCTGGATGTCTTGAAAAAATAACCATCTCCGAAGAAGTGGCCAGATGGTCTTACCGCCTGAGAGTCTGCTTTGCAGGAAAGCAGGGGTGTGATGGAAATTCCCTTTGGGGAGGGTTTTAAGTCCACATCTACCCATACACCTGTGTCCCATTCTCTGAAATTAAAGCAGGGTTTTGTAGGGCAGGGGCAGGAGTTGCATAGAGGTACCATACAGCAGAAGCATCCTCCAGGACCTGCCCTGAGTGGGTCAATCTGCTACGCTTCAGCTGAGTGGCCAGCCAGCAGCAATTGTATTGACTTCATTCACACTGGGAGTGACGATCCTGTCCACAGCTCTCCAGTAGTCATGTCCTTACACTTATTTATCCCTTCACTGATTGAGTTAATATATTCCCTTATTACCAGAGGAGGCCACATTCCCACACACCATGATCCAGGAGATTTCTTAGTCTCATTATGCCATCTGATTTCTGTCCTTATTATTTATTCTGTCCCAAATTGACTTCACTGTGATCAGTCAGTGTTCCCTGAATCCCCACATTACTACCACCTTTCCCTCTGTTCTCTTCATAGCACTGGCTTACATTTTCTCTAAGATTTCTTGTAGCTTTATTTTCTTTCCTTTGAAATTCTGGGAGATCTGTGTTTATAGATTCAGAGTGCTTTCTCACTCCAAACCAGAAAAAACATTTTGCTTTCTAGACCAAGTCTGAACAAGCTAACAGATTATGTAAAAGAAACGATGCTTTACCTTAAAAGGAGAGAAAAATCAGAC
>PVLC010049093.1:0-10537 GCA_004027655.1 Graphiurus murinus | reverse complement strand
CGGTACTGGGGATTGAACTCAGGGGCATTCTACCTCCGAGCTATACCCCCAACCCTATTTTTTATTCTTTATTTTGAAACCGAGTCTCACTAAGTTGCGGAGTGCCTCACTAGGTAGCTGAGGCTGGCCGCGAACCCGGATCCTCCGGTCTCAGCCTCCCGAATGCTGGGATTACAAGCGTGCGCCACCACGCCCGGCTAAGTTGACCATTTTTAATCGGAATGCTCAAATCAAGCCAGCCTTGCCAGTTGACCATCAATATCCACATTTTGCTTTTATATTTTCAAATATGAAAACTGTTAAAAGAGCTTGTACATTTCCTATTTGGTGAGGTTTTCACATATCTTTGTCTCATTTAATATTCTGATAAATATTCACAAAGATAGTTTCCTTCTCATTTTATGAAGGAAGTTAAGGATTACAGAAGTTAAATATACTTATTAGCAAGGTTAAATAGCAGACTGTTGATTTCAAGGAAAATCTTTTTGACACTACATTTCATGTTTCTTTTGTGTGTGTGTATATGGTAGGGAGGGGAGGGTAATGGTGATTGAACTCGGGGGCATTCTATCTCCAAGCTATACCCCATATCCCTTTTTATTCTTTATTTTGAAACAGGGTCTCACTAAGTTACCATGCACTGGCCCCACACCTGTGATCCTCCTGTCTCAACCTCCCAAGTACAGGGTTTACAAGCATGCACCATGGCTCTGGCTCCTATGTTTCATTTTTCTTTAACCTATTGTCTACTTACCAGAATCTTTTAATTTTTACTTTTACCAATCTCTGCAAGAACAGTGATTGTTGGACATTTTGTTCCATAGCAGTGGTTTGAATTTGTATTAGTCCACATCACATATTACAGGTGTAATAGTAAAGAGAATTTGTGTTAATATTTTTATCTCTTAAAAATATTCATTATATACACTGGATACACATAAGAATAGTTTAAGATCCTAATCTGTAGAATTCTTGTTCTTTAAGATCTCTAGTATTAGTAAATGTGCATGCGTCCCTTTTCTGTTTCATCTCGAGCATAGTATCCTCATATCTTTGGACTTGGAAAGGTGCTTGGGATCATTTTCCATTGTGAGGCATCTTGAACAATGGGGAGACCATCGTGTGTGGAGTCAGAAAACTGGGTCAGGGCCTGACTATGCCATACGTTTGCTAAATTGCTTTAGCTCTGGTGTTTGCATATGGAAATAGGAGTAATTCCCCCTTTTTTCACCCACCAAGTTATTAGTTACCCAAATAAGTTAATGCATATAAAAATACTCTGATAATCAGGGAAGAATTTCGTAAGTCAGTTCATAGAGGCTAATTAACAAAGCAGATCAGCAATGCTGTCCACATTTTCTGTTTGCCTACTAGAATTCATTTCGGTTTTATTCTTTATGATATGTTGACATAGAAATAGGAATATCAGTGGTCCTGACAGCTTATGTGAATTTTTAATAAGTATTCTTGAGTCCTACAGAATAGCACATGTAGAATACATAGTATTTAGACGTCCTTATTATATCTGTTTTAGTTCTAATATTTGGGGCCATCTCAACTGAACCAAGCTGGCTAGGCTACTAAGAGGCTAGTGGATGGGTAATATATATAGTTTGTGGATACACTGGACATAGGGCTGATTCATGTCCTAGGTGCAATGTAGTGTCATGGTACCAGATTTCATCTTGCTACTCAGAATGGATGCAATTTTGCTTTTGAATTATTCCTGGAATGTTCCATGTAATATTTCCAAACCTTGGGTAACTGAAACTATGGAAAGCAAAACTGTGCACTTTCTAATCGTGAAAGTGAAGAAGTGGGGACAGGGAAATTAATTTATTGAGGGTTTTATCATTGAGAAATATTACTGTAGGCTCTCCTCTTACTCTAAGCTTCTATTCTTCCTGACAGTGTGTAATGGCACTCCGTGGACCGAATTGTACATTTTATTCACCAGACTTACATAGGTACTTGGCTGTTCCCACAGAAATTATCCGATGCTACCACATTTCTTGGTTTGCGATCAGATGGCAATGCAAGAGAGAGGAGTGCAGCCAAGAAAGGAGGTTATAACAAAGAGGACAAGTCACTTAGACCACTGGTCCATTAGTCATGATTCAACCAAAGAAGCAGAACCAGTGAGAGACAGGCATGTTAGGCACTTTATGACTAGGAGTTGGCTTTGTTACTGTGGGGCTTGGCTAAGCCGGTCTGAAATTCTTAGGGTGGTCAGTTAGGAAGAGATTAGGAACCCCTTGGGCTTGGCTGAATCTTGTCCCCAGGTGAAATTTCTCTGTCTTTCTGGGAAACCTCGGCATCTTCAAGGCCTTCCTTGTGATTCAGTCAGCCCACCAAGATGATGCAGGATAAAGCTCTTCACTTACAAGCTTTGACTACATTCTAGGGACACCTTTAGAGCATTACTGACATTAGTGTTTATAGCCTAGCCAAGTGAACACATGAAAAAACTTCTGGTCTTTTCAATTTTGATTTAGTGGGGTGTTTTTTGTTTTGTGTGTGTGTTTCACTGGGGATCAAACCCAGATCTACCTCAGAGCTAAACCCCGAGCCCTATTATTTCTTATTTTGAAACAGTCTCATAACTTTGCTCAGGTTGTCCTCCAACCTGCGATCCTCCTGTGTTAGCCTCCCAAGAACTGGGATTATAGGTGAGAGCACCACGTTTGGCTGTTTAGTGTATTCTGAATAAACACAGTATTATGTAGGAAATGGGCTTTATATTAAATGTGATGTGTAAGCTGGGTGTGGTGGTGCATACTTGTAATCTCAGTACTTGGGAGTCTGAGACCGGAGGATCTGGGTTCGTGGCCAGCCTCAGCTATTTAGTGAGGCCCTTCTCAACTTAGTGAAACCCTGTTTCCAAATAAAGAATAAAAAATAGGATTGGGAGTGTAGCTCAGAGGTAAAATGCCCCTGGGTTCAATCCTCAGTACTGCAAAAAAAAAAAAAAAAAAAAAAAAAAAAGTGATGTGTATATTGATTACAGAGAAACTTTTATATGTTGCTCCATTTCCAATATTAAATGAAGGATAGAATGTACAAATGCTAGGATTATCCTATAGAAAATAATATCGTATACTAATTTTCCAAAGATAAGTTGATGTTAGTTTGTACTGTTTAAAGGAAGATGTTTCAATCCTTATTTATTGATATTTTTTCATCTATTACCCTATATGAAGAAGAAAGGCAAATTTATTTTCTAATGCAATTTTATGTGTTTCGTGGCATAGTTAAAGGGATTCTGTTTACACGGGTAATGTAGTATAAGACTTTATTTCATGGAATGCTTCACGAATTTGCATGTCACCCTCGCCCAAGGACTGTGCTAATTTAAGTTATATTATTGCAATTTTAGTGTAGTGCTACCGAAGTAAACACAAGATTTACTTTAAGATTATACAGAATACATATTGCATTGCCAATCTTGATAGACATACATCAGCATTATTGAAATCCATGTATTCCATTGAAAAAAACATTGTTCTTGGTGCTTTCTTATTAAAACAGGAAGTGTTCCATAGATATAGGGATTCTGCAATTAGATTTTGCTGTAGTGCTTGTTAAGATCAGCTTAGGCACAGTAATTTTTTTTTTTTTTCTGCAGTATTTTACTGATGTGAACACAGGATTTAGTGAACATAGGATTTTCTACTAAGTTGTCTGGTACTAGCATCTACTTGCAAGATACTTTCTAAACACCTGATAATATTGAACTCTCACAACATCCTTGGCTATTTAGGCACATTAAATTTTAATGAGTTTTTTTCAGCATACAATAGTTCATGAATCTAGCAACACCAAACCTGGAGTGATTCAGGAAATATAAGGGAAAAACTTTTGCAAGATATTTGAAGAATTAAGACAAAGAAAATATTTGATTGGTTAAAGTTGGAGTGCCCTAGATGTTAATTGGTAGTTTGAGTGGTAAAGTTTTAATTAGATAATTGGTGGTTTCTCATTTGCTAATTTGAATTTTTTTTGTGTGTGTGTGTGGTGCTGGGGATTGAACTCAGAAGCATTCTACTTCTAAGATACACCCCTAGCCCTATTTTTTTATTCTTTATTTTGAAACAGGGTCTCACTGTGTTGTGGAGGGCCTCACTAAGTAGGTGAAGCTATCCCTGAACCTGAAATCTTCCTGTCTCAGCCTCCCAAGTACTGGGATTACAAGTGTGCACCACTATGCCTGGCTGAATTTTTCTTTTTTATAGTACTTTGTATACAGACCTACCTTCTTCCTTCCTTGGGATTGAAACTAAGGACATTCTACCACTGAGTTACATCCGTAATTTTTTTTTTATTCTTTTAAATTTTGAGACAGGGACTTCCTACCTGCCCAGGCTGGCCTTGAACTTGCCATCCTCCTGCTTTAGCTTTTGGAATAGTCATGTGCCACCATGCTCAGTTAGATGTTTATTTCTTACTGCATTATAAAACTTCATAAAGATGAATTGAAAATGAAATCCCTCCAGTATAGTGTGTGTAAACACTGTGTCCTTGGTCACTACTGGTGTTTACAGTTAAACATAAAAAACAAGGTCATTACTTAAAAATTCTGATACTTTTTTTGGACTTTTAGCTTTTCTAATGACCAGTTCTATACTGATCAGCACTGCCTAAAAGTAAATATCACCAAATTGAAGCAAGATTAAGATACCTAACTTGTGTACATTAAGGTAAAAATAAACACCAACGTTTTGAGATGTAGTCAAGGTCATAATGAATATAGGTGTTCTTTTCAGAGTAGATTCTTGGGTAATATACTGTGAACTCACTTAGATGAAGTTGTACATTTTCCAGTACCCAGGTCTGGCCTTCCAGGCTGGGTAAAACAGCTCTCTGGACAATACTCCAATATTCTATGTGGTCCAGTAGCAACTCTCAAACCTTCTAGGGCTCCCATAACTGTTGCCTGAATTTCATGGGAGATGTATCAAACACGTAGTTTAAGAGATTCAGTGAATCTTTGCAACCAAATCCTTAACTTCAAGTAGCATGTGTCATCAATGTTAACAGATTTTGCCCCCTTTCTTAGGTGAGACAGACCCCAAATGGGATCAGTGTCGTGAAACATAAAACAAAACCAAAGCTGAGCAACAATAGCACAAGCTCATTTAATGGCCAGATAAGGGAGAAGTGGGAGGCAGTAAATCAACCTCAGAATCCGTTATGGGTGGGGAAGTCACATAGGGCAAAAGAAATGGGGAGGAAGAATAAACTTATAAATGAAAGGAATATTCATATCTTTTCCTGAGTTAGGTGGAGATTTTCCAGAAGTTTGGGCCTCTTTTCCTTTTTCCGTTCTTTCTGGCCATAGTCATGGCGATTGTCAGCTGTCTTGATGCTAGGGGGTGTGTCGCTTAACATGCAGATGAACTTGGGGGTATATTACAGGTCATTTAGGCAGCCACTTTGGATCTAGTTCTCCAAGATGAGCCCAGTTAGGGTGGGATGAGGGGCTAGTCGGGCAGTGTAGATGCTGTAGTGGGTAACACCGCTGCACAAGCCATGTGTGTACGAGGTCCTTATGCTTTCTACCATCTTCAAATGATGCTATAGATAAACATAGTTCTTGCCATTTCATCAATGTACTCAAGAAGAATAGTGATTGCAAGCATTCAGTTCAGCAGTTATTTATTCATGAGGGCAGGAAGTGCTATGAAGGGTAAATATCATTTACTATTTCAGGAGCCCTAGCTGTTGCTAAGGTGTTACAAACTTTATTCTGCCTTTTTTTTGAATTCTAAGGTTTTTAAAAGTGTAGGTAAGTCAGGTGCAGTGGTATATACCTTTAACTCTAGGAATTCTGGACACCGAGGCAGGAGGATCCCATGTTCTAGGAAGCTTGGGTAATTTAGTGAGACCTTTATCTCAAAATGAGAAAGAGACGTTGGAATATAGCTCAGTATTAGAGCACTCCTGGGTTCAGTCCCCAGTACTGAAAAAATAAAAATAAAAGCAAGTATAGCCAATATAATATTAAAAAATCATTGACTTTTGCAGTATAAATGTGTTGACTGTGGTTCTATGAAGTTTTATTGTTTTCATTGAGTTGGGTTTTAGATTGCTTGAAGTAGGAACTCATGGTGCTGGGGATGTCTCAGTCTAATGGCTTCCTAATTAATAACAAGCTCAACTTCAAATCCAGTAAGGAAAAATGGAGGGAGTAATAGAAAATTACTAAGAAGAATTATCAGGGATAACAGGTTTCTGGCAAAACAGACTTAACAGGATACAAGATTCTTGCTGAAGGCAGACCAAGGTGATCAGGTATCATCTGGTTGGGAAGGGGCTAAAAGGAGGATGAGGAATTTGGTCAGATATAAAGGGTGCTTAGATTTCTCTGGTGAAGGATTTTGGTTAACCTGACTTAGCAGGATGTTTGCTAAAAACTACAGTATAGAAGACACACAGGGATGGGGCTTCCTAGCAAGGTTCAGAGGAGTTCACCTAGACTTTGTTCAAGAGACAGTCTTTGTCAGTGCTCTGGATCATACTTATACTCTGATTTCTAAATATTAGTTGAACTTTTAAGATGAGAAGTATTACTTTCATCTGTTCATTTAATCTAGTTATTATTTCCGAGCCGTTTTATAACCTGTTTTCTTTTGAAGCAAGGAGTTTCTTTTCTTTCTCTTAGTTTAGTAATACTAAGACTTCTCTGTAGGATTGTAGACCACTCTACTTTTAGACTTGATTTTGGATATTTTAATTAGGAACTGATATTAACCATTGATCTCTTCAGAGAGTAGAGGGTAATTCAATGCACAAAAAGTAGATTGAAAGGTCAGAGTTACTGTAACCTTTTGTCCTCGAATCTTTTAAAATCAGTCTAATCTGTTTTATGTTTGAATTAATTTGAAAGATGTGACTAATGAGCCCTTCTATCAATTGATGCTGCCATAATTAAGTTTATATGTGCTTATAGGTGAAGACCCAGAAGAAAGGCGTGGACAGGTTCTAATCCTTTTAGTAGAACAGGCACTTCGTTTCCATGACTACAAAGCAGCCAATATGCATTGTCAGGAGCTGATGGCCACAGGTGAGGAGACCATACATTGCTTCTGTCCCCTTTACATGATGAATAATGGAAAAGTTCTGTTGTAAATTCAGTCGGCCTGATTGGTAAGCATTTTGCTTGATATACATTTCATTAGCACTAATGAGTACGGATGGTGTTTGATTATATATTAATATTTTAAAGGGCTCACATTATATTTTATCTGAGATTTTGGTTGCCTTTCATTTAAAGTATACTCATTTTAAGAACAATTTTATGTAAAATATCTTAATGTGACTTTATGTATTTGTTATATAAGAGAAAATTAGAAATATGTTGGAGGACCCACAACTTGGGAATAATAAATATTTCTGTTCCTTAATTTTACGGAAAAACAGTGCTTTTCAGACTAATGTTGAAAAACCGGGCAGCAGTTTGCAACCTTAAATTTTTTCATATTGAAATTCAAATTCTTATCTCTGGAGAACAGGTAGATTTTATTGTGGAATAAGTTCTCCTCTGAATAGCACATTCCTCAGTAGAAGAGGAAGGGAAGTCATCTTACCATGGGCTCTGTGCTAATACCTTTGAGTATTGTCTATGAAAGCTCACTGTTTGTACCTTGATAATGGTTAGTTGAAACACAGCTTGGCTGCGTGATCACTTGTGGAGCTGTGCACTAATGATTTGTATACTTCGGTTGTAGCTCTTTAGTGCTGAGGTTTGAACCCAGGGCATCACATGTGGTAGACGAGCAGTCTAACACTGAGCCACATTCCCAGCCCAATTTGTGCACTTTTTGTATTTCTACTCTATTGCTAATGAAAAAACGATTCTGACACTAGTTAGTGATGGTAAAGTGGATTTCCTTCAAGACCATTGTGGTATGTATTGAGGTTACCTCGATAGGGGAGAGAACTTAGACTCTATTCCTAATACGACAGGCACAGGTGGGCCTTCTACCCTGTGAGAAAATGGGAGTCAATGCATGGGAAATTAAGAAACATTGCGGGTAGGGGGAGTCTTGCCAAAGTGTTTTAATAAGATCCTTCTTGAGGTATCAAGACTGAGGAATCAAGAATATGATCAGATATTGAGCATGTGGGGATTCTTGCTCAACTGACTGAGCAGGATTCTTGCTAAAGCTGAAGTATGCAGGCTCAGCAAGGTAGGAGTAAGGTTGAGGTCTACCTTGAGAAAGGCTCAGAAGTACATGACTAAATTTTGGTCAAGGAGAGAATCTTTTGCAGTACATGTATGAAAACGTTTAAGACTCTAGAAAAAGCTCAAATAGTCTTCCCAAACTTCAGAATTAGAAAATTGTTTTCATAAAAATGCTTCATTCTATAATATTAGCCTAGGGATTTTGTAACATGAGTCAGAATAATTACCATGTTCTCTATATTATCCAAAAATGTTTATTTTGGTAGCTTTGTAACAATTTTATTCCCATAAGGATAGTACCCGAATTAATTTTTACTTTACACATTTAGAGAAATTGTTCTGTACTGAGGCCTTTGTTCTTAGAAAAAAAGACTTGCTCTTGAACTGGAACTCCTTCAAATAAAAATAAAAGCATATTTTAAGAATTCATTCTATGAGGTTATGGTAGAAAAAAATCTCTTTTGGGAGTCCAGGCTGTCTGTTTTTGGTGTTGTCCTTGGAAGTCTTCTATTAAGTGAACAGTTGTGTGGATATCTACCTTAATGTATCAAGCACTTGGCTGTTTCCAACAGGGTTTTAAATACAACTATGCTTACTCTAACAACCCCGGAGGAAGGTGTTCTTACTGTCCCTCTTTGGTAGAAAAGGAAGTGTGATGCTTGGAGCTTTTTCAGGCTCACGGGAACACTGAACTGTTGGGGAGGGTCATACCTTCAGTTTCCAGAAGTCAGATATCCAGCTTTCTAACTCAACATCACAGCTAAGTAGATTATTTGTATTTCTTTTCAGTTCACCCAATATTTAAGAATTGGTCAGAAACACTCCTCTGGAGTAGCACCGAACTTTCTGCATACATCAGCTTGACTTTTCTGACTTAGAGTCTTACTCATTTCTGAAGAATGTATCACTAATGACTATGGTTTTGCTTTAGTACCCCAAGACTTGAGCAGGAATCCATTCTTCCATTGTTTTCTTTGTCTTTGATTGGGTTATTTCCCTCTGGAAAACAATTCTTTTTTTTCCCCTTGCCAATTCTGCAGGTTATCCTAAGAGTTGGGATGTTTGTAGCCAGTTAGGCCAGTCGGAAGGTTATCAGGACTTGGCCACCCGTCACGAGCTCATGGCTTTCGCTCTGACACATTGCCCTCCTAGCAGCATTGAACTTCTCTTGGCAGCTAGCAGCACTCTGCAGGCAGAAGTAAGTATTTCAAATAAAACAAACCCTGACCTCTATGGAATATAGTTTGCTGTGTGTGTGGATCTGAAAAGTAAAGTCATTTTTTTAGTGGCATGAGAATTTTAATTTGTAGAAGAAAAATAGATTGTCGCTTATATCAAAAAGGATTTGAAATTAAGATACAAACCAGTGGTCTCAGCTTTATTACAGAAAGGGGACAAGACATACTTGAGTAAAATTGAAAGTAATATTAGGAAATGTATCATTAAATATAAGGGAGAAAGTGTGGTCAAAAATAAAATACATGGGGGACAGTCATGTGAAATATATCTGAGACCATGTGAATTAATACCAGTGGTGACACTGTTCTCTTAGGGTTTTGTTTTGTTTTGTTTTTCTTTAAAAATTGGAAGTGCAGGTGGGCTTTGTTAGGCAATCCTAAACTTCCTAAAATTTGCAGACTACATCTTCATAGGGGAGGATAGTGTTCTCTTGCTGAGAAACACTAACTATGTGAGAAGATTGGAATTGACATTTTCATCGCATGGTCATTCATTGCATTGTATGTCAGGTTTGCACAGCAGATTCCAACTCAAGAAGCTGTCACTTCCTTGTGAAACTGTTTATGAAGTAAGCCTGGTACCAGAAACTGTTATGAAATATCAAATTTTTCCTCAGAAAGAAGAGAGTATGTTTTAACTTTCAATCCTACATTGTGAAGAAAGGCAAATTTTAAAACAAAGCACCCTTCTATGTATAGCCTGTTCTTCTTTCAGATTCTTTATCGAAGAGTGAATTTCCAGATCCATCCTGAAGGAGGAGAAAACATCAGTGTCTCACCATGGATGAGTAAAGAGCAAGAGGTGAGCCAAGCTGTGAGGGAGGGAAAGGCTGAATGGTGGCTGTGGGTGGGATGAAGTGGGGTCAGTGGCCTGTCTTCATGTCTGAGAGGGTATGTGTGTGTGTGGGGGGGTGGAGAGGCTGCTTTTTAACTTTGTATGTGAAATATTCATGTGAGTAAAAAATGTCCAGCTTGACAAATTATCACAAAGATGATGAAACCACTGCACAGGTGAAGAAATAGCACATGGCCAAACTTCCAGCATACCACGTAGCCCCTCCCAACTTGCTAATTCTTCTCTCCCCTTCCAGAGATCAACATTGTCCTGACTAGT
>PVLC010049092.1:0-10543 GCA_004027655.1 Graphiurus murinus | reverse complement strand
GCATTGTGCTAATTAACATAGGCAGTGCCTCATGTATCATTCTTTTTCAGTGAGAACATTTAAACTCTAATATCTTAGCTATTTGCAAAAATAAAATTCTTCAAATTCATCTCTACACATTTTTGTTGAAATGATAGTTAATACATTTTGTTATTAAGTATAGTCACCATGCTCTACAGTACATCTCTTGAATTAATTCTTTCTAATCAAAATAATTTATGCTTTCACCAACATCTCTCCAATTCTTTCCTCTCCTAGCCTTTTGTAACTTGTATTATACTTTTGACTTCCGAGTTCCACTTTTTAGATCCCATCTGAGTGAGATCTTGCAATATTTGTCTTTCTGTGCCTGGCTTATTTCACTTACCATGCTGTCCTCCAGATTCATGCATGTTGTCACAAATGGCAGACTTCCTTTCAAATTATACATTTTGAGGAACTAATAAAAACATTGTTACCATTACCTCTACTCTTGTATAGTTTAATATAGCCTCAAATCATTTTCCTGTCCAGAACTTCAATGCAACTAATCCTATTGGAACCAGAATCTCCAATTATGTCAAATTCCATGAGTACTTTCAATGTATCCTTAATTTTCACATCATTTGCCTCATCTGTCATTTCATTTTTCTTGAAATGCACTTCTTTCTTGATTTGACATGTTGGCATGATAACATTAGCTCTACCTTTTATTTTACTTTTGATCCCTGATCACTTTGTAGTATTCTCTATTTCCTAACTAAAGCTAAGTTTTGGGATGCCCTGGGACACAATTCTAGGTCCACTTTCCTCCATTGTTTCTAGAATCATTGTTATGCATTTGTCTTCAATATATGTAATATCTCATAAGGCCCTTTACCATAAATTTAAAAATAGTTTTTCTAGATATTTCGTTAATATTGCTTTTTTTTAATATTAGCATGCATTATGTCACACCCTGGATTGCCCTTTCCTCAAACCTTCTTCTCCCCATATTCTTCCTATCTTAATAAATGACCTTATCATAAACACAGAGATCAAAACAGAAACTCAAGAGGTCCTGATTCCTTTTTTTTTTTCTTCTTCACTAAACTGCTATATCCAGTGAAATCACAATTTCTTTTCTTTCTACAAAATATAACTCTAAGCCACCCTCCTTCCTTCCCCATTGCCACCTTATTGGTTGAAGTCATGTGGATTAGTACAATAATCACATAACTGTCCCCTTTGTCTGTTTGCAATAAGTTGGTCCCTCATATGGTTTTAAGAATGGCCATGTAAAGTTATGTTTTGTTACTTTGCTGATAAAAATCCTGCTAACTAGAGAAAAATGTGAGCACCATTTCCTTAATCACGTGATACCAATACTTTAGTTATTGAGGAAGTTTGGGCTTTCACCTGACTTTGTACTTTTTGGTTCGCATATAATTGATTCAAAGAGGCCTTTCCTAGACACGCATTTGTAGTACTCTACCCACCAAGGACTTAAGTTCTTTCAGAGAAAATATTTATTCTCTGAAATTAGAATGTTAGTATTTTTAATATATTTTGTTGTTTCCTCTCACTACTATCTAAGATCTAAAATGTCAAGATTATCTGCTTTCTACATTACCATATCTCCAGTGGCTAAAAAACAACAGCATATGGTTTGTACTAAAAGCTTTTTTATTGGGCAAAGGGATGAATATGCATAGTACAGTAATTGGAAGAGTATGTGCAAAAATATCTTCACTTTTGTTAGCGTCATGGGAAAAGAATTTTTTATCCTTTAGCAATATATTAATGTTTTTATGGTTTTAGAGTGAACATATTACTACTCTATCAGGTGCAGCTGGAAGACTGTTTGGAACATCAGCTTTTAAAAATGCATATAACTACAATGGAAATTTTAGTTTTAGTTTTTTAATTTTAGTTTTATATATATATAAAATACTATATAATATATATACTATATATATATAAAAGTACTGGGAATTGAACCCAGGGGCATTCTACTTCTGAGCTATATCCTCAGGCAAGCCCTATTTTTTATTCTTTATTTTGAAACAAGGTCTCACTAAGTTGCAGAGGGCCTCACTAAGTAGCTGAGGATGGCTGTGAACCTGTGATTCTCCTGTCTCAGCCTCCCAAGTACTGGGATTACAAGTGTGCACCACCATGCCCCGCATAGTAAAAGAATATATTGAAAGTATGAAAAAAATCAAACAAGATGAATAAAAATACTTAAATACATAAAAATGATTTTGAAACAGCAGCTAAGCAATTCTTTCATTGGATATATGCACTGAGCCTTCTGAGAAGATTTTCTGAGTTAGTTATTCAACATAAACACAAAGATTTACAGACAATGAATAATGTCATGCTTATATGTACAAGTTGTAGGTAGTGTTTCCAAAAATTCTTTTTTTTTTTTTTTTTTTTTTTTTTTTAGTACTAGGATTGAACTCAGCAGCATTCTATCTCCCAAGTTATAACCTAATCCTTTTTAAAATTTTTTTCAATCTGGGTCACACTAAATTGCTTAAACTAACTTCCAACCTGTGATTTTCCTGTCTCAGACTTCCAAGTACTGGGGTTACAGGCGTGTGCTATTGCTGAAAATTCTTAAACATTTCCTTGGAAATATCTTCTAACAAAACTGAACATAACCAACATTATTTTTGGTGGCACTGGGGACTGACTCAGGAGCTTTCTATCTCTGAGTTTCACATCTAGCCCTTTCTAATTTTTATTTTGAAACAGGGTCTCATAAGCTACAGAACACTGACCTGAAAACTGTGGTTTCCTGTCTCAGTCTCCCAGGTACTGGGAATACAGGCATGCATTATCATGTTCCACTCTAATATTTTAAATTAAAAATTAATTTTAGATATTTTCTATTGTCTCCACTTCTTTTGCACATAAAGTTTTTAAAAAGCAATTAAATTGTTACCTTTGTTTAGGCAAATATCTGTGGTAAAAATACATCTTTATGTATCTATATGTTTAACTATTATCTATCTATCATAACTATTATCTATCTATCATCTATGGTCATTCTCATCCCTGAATTTTTGTATAATGTAACATTATATTAACACTGTTGATATTGTGAAGGAGAGAAATCTAATGATTTATGATTGAATAGAATGCTCCATTTTTTTTGTTCCATTTTCTTTATAAATAAATTTCCCAGTTTCTTCTGGGAACTCCCACCTGCCTACCTTACTCTACTTACTTTTTTGGTACATAAATATAGAGTAGATTCAGTCTGCAAATTCCACCACTCCATCCTGTATAACTAGCAAAGGATAACATTTTCTATGAGTTTTTTTTTCTATAAAGTATACTTTATTAGCAGTTGAATTTATGAACATGCAGTTGAAAGAATAAAAAGATCTACAACTTGTACTTTATCAGTGACATAGGATTCACTCTGCGTAGTTTTATATGTTGGTAATATATGAGATATAGTTCACATTAAAAGGAACCATGTGAGCTACTTCCTTTGTTTGAAGGATGTCTAGTTATTTCATTGAAAATGTCAGAGATCATTCATTCTATCTTTAGCTGAATATTATCAATTAAATATGCCTCACCAGCAAAAAAAAAAAAAATCTTGATTGGTTTTTGTTTCAGACGTGTACTGGGACAACATTAATTTTATGTCATCCTTAGCTATATATAGTCTTAGAATTAGGAGCAATTACATTTTTCTTAATGAGATTCTTCCTTTGAGAACTGGGTAGAACATTTTGCTGAGAGACAAACTAGAAAAATGAACATGGATATCTTAAAAATTACCCTAGAAAATATTCCTTCCAAGGTGTAAAATTAAATAAACAATTACAAGAACAAAATTTTGCTCAGAAGTATCTCTTTTCTTCAATTCATGCTTAAATATTAAAGTAATTTAATACAGTAAATCAAAAAAAGTGATGGGGCTAATTTTTCTCAATGATATACACATTTCTATTTCATGTTAACCAAAATAGTTGTGATTGCTATTAAACTACTATTATACTATTAAACTACTTTATATCACTAATTTCTCTCCGCTGTAGTATGAATTTTAAATGCCCCCAAAAGCTCACACACTAAAGGCATGGTCCCAAGTCTGTGATGCTATTGGGAGATGGGATAGGATGTAGGGCCTGGTAGTGACATAAGTTAGGTCACTGGGGAGGTGGCCTTGAAGACGATGTTAGGGCCTTGGCTCTTCCTCTTTCTATTTCTCTGGCTCGCTCTCTCTCTCTCTCTCTCTCTCTCTCTCTCTCTCTCTCTCTCTCTCTCCTTCCCTCCCTCTCTCCCTCCTGCCCCACTCAGCTCTTCAACTGCCATAAAGTGTAGTACTATTTACCATAGACCCAAAAGCCATGGGATCAACTGACCATGGGCTGAAATCTCTAAGTCAGCCAAAATAAACCTCTCTTCTGTTTAAGTAAATTATCTTACAGATTTTGTGACAGTAACAGAAAGTTGACTAACATATTCATTCTTTAATCCTACAATGACTTAGAGAAGAAAAGGAAAAGGTTTCCAAAATTTTACAGAGTACTTTTGAAGACACACACACATATAAATGTATACTTATATATGTGTGCATGTAAAATATGTAGTTTTACCTTTGATAATAAAATAAAAATTTATATCAATGTTTTCTTAGTTATCTATATGACCAATTTATTTATTTATTTATTTATTTATTTATTTATTTATTTGCGGTACTGGGGATTGAACTCAGGGGCATTCTACCTCCGAGCTATACCCCCAGCCCTATTTTTTATTCTTTATTTTGAAACCGAGTCTCACTAAGTTGTGGAGTGTCTCTCTAGGTAGCTGAGGCTGGCCGCGAACCCGGATCCTCCAGTCTCAGCCTCCCGAATGCTGGGATTACAAGCGTGCGCCACCATGCCCGGCTTATATGACCAATTTAAATCAAGTGCTACAAGGCAATTTTTATGCCTGTATTGTATTTTATTTACTGTTATGTAACTTTTTATTAGCCCCATCATAGCGCATGTGGTGAACATATATAGAATTATATATGAGAAAATGGCAGAGCTGTTATTTTAAGGTACAATATATATTCTAAATGAATAAAGTCAAAATATGCCACAGTTTGCTAAATATGTTGGTACTGCAATGTTTAAAATACAGATACGTAGTGAGAAAACTAAATAATCACACATGTTATGGTGTATATGGTTTGATTCTGAATGGTCTGTGTGCTAACAGCATGGTCCCTAATATAATGGTACTTTTAGAAGTAGGGTCTTATGTGAGGAGATTGGGTCATGACCATATCATGAAGGGATTATTGCTCGTCTCTAAGAATTAGTTAAATATCACAGAAATTGAATATTTCCTATGAGAGCAGGTTAGAATAAAAGATAAAGACAATATCCTCTATGCTTTCTCTCTTCCTTTCTTGACATATGATTCATTTATCTCTCTCTCCTCTCCCTGTCTTTCTCTTTCTTTCTGTCGTGTACTCCCACCATGTGACACTTTCCTACACAAGACCCTCATCATCAAAAGCTAATTTTAACACCGTGCTCTTGGATGTCTAGAATTGTGAAGTAAATAAAATTCTTTCCACTATAAAGTAACCAGGTTCATATTTTTGTTATAGCAACACAAAATAGACTAACAAGTAGTACTTAGATATCAAATAGTTTATATATACAAAATTTAAAAGACAGTGAATTATAAATGTCAGTATCATATATACTGTACAAAGAAATGTAACACAACATAACAGCCTCATTCATATTACATTTACTTGTCAATTTTTTTATTATTTTATGTTAATATTAATTAAATTAATCTTAATTTTATGCTCATAGGTCATAAAAGTTTATAGTGAAAATAATTTAAACTATACTAGGTGATTGATGAACTATATAACCTTTAATATGTGATATCACATATTAATATGTGAAATATTTTACATAGTAAATATATGCATATTTCATATATTACTCAATGAAGATAGTTTTCCTAAGTGTCGGCCTGGAAGAATTTAGTTAGTGAGTCATTGGGCTTGACCTACTCACAGGTGGTTGTTAGGGTTTTGATCTGAAACACACCCTGCCCAAATGCTCATGTGTTGAATTCTGGTTCCAAGTGGAGGAGGTGGGTCTCTGGGGGTGTGCACTTGAGGAATATATCTGTCCCTGGAATGCCTGCCTATCTATCTACTGCCTATCTATCTATTTATCATCTATCTATCTATCTATCTATCTATCATCAATCTATCTATCTATCATCTTTTGATCTACATATGGTGAAGAAATAACTAACTGGATTAGAGTAAACATTTAATAATGTATATTTTATTAAATAATCATGTCCATTTCAAATATATATGTAAATATATGTACTTTTATTTGACAATTATACCTCAGTAGAGTTCAATAAGTTTAAACATCAAAACAAACACACAAATAATATGACAAAAAGATGAAGGAGCCGGGCTTGGTGGCACATGCTTGTAATCCCAGTACTTGGGAGAGTGAAACCAGAGGATTGGGGTTCGCAGCCAGCCTCAGCTATTTAGTGTGGCCCCCTCCACAACTTAGTGAGCCTATTTCAAAATAAAGAATAAAAAAAAGACTGGTAGTGTGGTTCAAAGGTAGAATGCCCCTTGGTTCAATCTCCAGTACCACAAAAAAAAAAAAAAAGATGAAGGCATCCTTTTTTTAAAAATGTGATTCTCATCTTCAATATAAGAATAGACATTGGTTAAAATCAGTTATTATGGCTCTTCTTATACTGTTAGACCAAATAGTCTCATCTTTGTGGAAAGGTTCTATGAATGTTTGAGTTTTCCTAGGTGAAATAGTTACTATATTATTTTTTGGTGTTATGTTATGGTTTCTAATTTTTCCTCATCTTTGTGGAAAGGTTCTATAAATGTTTGAGTTTTCCTAGATGAAACAGTTACTAAACATAGTTTTTTGGTGTTATGTTATAGTTTCTTATTTTTCCTCCATTCAAATGAGATTTTGGAGACAGGTCAGATATTCATGATGGTTTGGGTTGAATTGTAAATAGGAAATATCTAGGAAAAGCACTTGTGAAATTGCTTGAAATATCATTTCCCTCTGTCTGTCATAATCTGCTATCTATATGAAATTTCAATATTTGATTTAGAATGAGTTCTGGCAGTCTGTTCTGTAATGCTCATGAATCAAAGTTATATCTAGAACAAATTGCTATAGGCTGTAAAAAAAGCAAAAGAAAACAAATATTTTTACCTCAATTTGAGTATTATGTAAAATAGAAAAATAATGCTACAGTGCTATCAAGAAATGTATATCAAGAAAATACAAAGACAATAGTTTTTATCTTCATAGGAAAGCATTCTTCTCATATTATCTGAATTGCTGCCCCACAGGTGATCATAGTATTACAGTTCTAATTTTCCTAGGATGGGACTTATGTGGAACTCCAAACTGAGTAGGCCCCCCCACTCCACTTTTTTAGTAGGCCACTTGTTTGTACCACTAGTATAGTTGTGATGTAGCTTGTTGAAAACTGACACAGCTTCCATGGAGTTTGCGTAGAGCAAGTTAAAAAGGCTCAAAGCTATCAATTTTCACTTAATGATACTGACATTAAACATTTCTTTGGTATCCTATTATAATAATATTTTTCAAAAGGATACGTACAAATAAACCTAATGAATACACATTAAACACAACAGATTGGCTTCATAATTTTTTCTTTTTTAATGAACCCAGGGACATTATACACCTCTAAATTACACCCTGAGTCCTGTTTTATTTTCATTTATTTCACTAAGTTGCTGAGGGCCTTACTAAATTGTCCAGGCTGGCCATGAGCTTGCTATCCTCCTGTCTCAGCCTCTCAAGTACTAGGATTACAGGCAAGTGCCACCATGCCTGGTGCTTCATAATATATCTTATTAGTCATCTTATATGACTATTTATTGAGAATCTTGATTTATAAGAAAATACATACAAATGTCCTAATTATGTGGTTCCTTCTAGAAGAATATTCAATAATAAGAGGGACCATATAAGAGAGATTTATTATATATTACACATATATAAAAAATATTTCTTATTTTTATTTCATATATGTATAAATACACAATTCACTACATATATACACAAATACACATGCACACACATATATTACATATATATAATGAATATTTTATTAATTATAATTGTGTTTAAAATAGAGACTGTGTGCCCAAACAATATTTTTAAATTGGTAAATTGTAAACATACATTTCGAAGTTTAGAGTAATAGAGAATTGACCTCATTTTAAAAAAAGACTTTAAAGATCTTAGATTTAAACAAATTAGTAGTATTTTCTTTTCTAAGATTTTTATTATTTTCTCCTCTTCTACGGCTCAATCACATGCATGAATAAGTTTTCCTGAAATGGCACAGTACTTGATAGGCTGAGACAGACCAATCATAGGTTGGTGGCAAGCCTCAGCAACTTAGACCCTCAGAAACTCAGTGAGATCCTGTTTCAAAATAAAAAATAAATAAATAAAATAAAAAAGGCTGGTGGTGTAGCTTGAATCAGTTCGTCTCTGAGGAATGGTATTATTTCGAAGGTAATCTGAATCTTCTAGCTGCCTCATTTCTACTTTACACATAATGACTCAATCAGTTATGCTGTTCTGAATGACTGCAGAGCAAACCCACAGGTTTAAAATACTATAAAATATTTACTTAAGGTGACTATTTAGTTAAGGCTAAATAGGATGATGTTTTCCACTAGCCAGTGAATTTTCACTCTACATGGAAATTGCTAGTCCTTACATAATAGAACATTCTGTCTTCTCTAAACATTCATAACCAACCACAGCCTTAATCCCCAGAATTCATTACTATATACTGAAATTATCAGACATAAAACAACATAAAAATCTCCTAATTGAAAACATAGGGGTAATAATCTTGAACATAGGCCTTGGGAATGATTTTTTAAATATCACACTAAAAGCTCAGGTTACAAAAGTGAAAACACATATATGAGACTACATTAAACTGAAAAGATTAATACTTTAAATTCAAGGTTAGATAACTGATGAAGATAGATAGTGAATGTGGATTGAGATAATAGCTCTCATATCTCCAATTGACCCTCTAGATATAGCAGATATTTACAATATTCCTCATCTCTTTCATACTTTGTCCACAACCTTAGAAAACTGAAATGTTTTTATTCAATATTGAGGCCAAAATCCATATGACTTGAGTAGCTTGAAGAAGCCTATGACTGTGATTGTGTTTGCATAAGGTAAAACCTAGACGATGCCCAGTTTCTATCCATAGCCTTTGTTTCTTCAACTTCGCAGGCAGAACTCTGAGAGTCAGGGTTAATAACTTCAATAAAAACATATAACTAATTTTCTTGCCTAATTACCTTGTGACATAAAAGTTCCAAATAAGCTAGACATGGTGGAGCATGCCTGTAATCCCAGTATGTGGGAGGCTGAGACAGGAGTATTGTAGGTTTGAGGCCAATCTCAGCAATTTAGTGAGACCCGGTTTCAAAATTTAAAAACAAAACAAAACAAACAAACAAACAACAACAAAACAATCCTGGGGAGTGGTAGAGGTATAGCTCAGTGGTAGCGTGCCCCTGGTTTCAAGACTCAGTAACACACATACACACACACGCACACACACACACACACACACAAAATTATCCCAGTAATAATTTTGTCACCTAATGCAATGAAATATGTCATAGTGCAAATGTTACTTCCATAAGCATTAAATTCTATAACTGAGCTACAGTGAGTAGGATAGTAAGCAAACACATTAAACAAAGTAAAAACCCTAGTTGTATTAAAGATTTAGGAAACCTGATCCTCTATATTGGCTTACAGTATTATTCCTAAGGAAAGCATTAAAAGTCACAGAAATTATCTTTTATACAACTTTGATTATCTGATTACCCAGTGTTTTAGAAAGCCTTCTGCTTTGAGTGATGAGATTCATGTGCCCATTGGACCCCAAACATTCATCAATTGCATGAAATCCTTTTTATAAGGCTCATGTCTCAATGTTATTTTGGGCACATTATAATGTCTTCTAAAGTAGTCAATAAATGCATGAATGGCCTTACCAACACAAGTTCTCGGATAAAAACAAACCCAGCCAGGTGTGATGGTGTATGCCTTTTATCCCAGTACTTGGGAGGCTGAGACAGAAGTACCACAAACAGCAAAGCAAAACAAAACAAAGCAAAAAAAATAAGTAAGTAAGTTAAGTAAGTAAGTTAAATAAGTAAACAAGCAAGTAAATAGGTGAGTAAGTAAAAGTAAATAAATAAAGTGCAGGGCCGGGGGGACCGTATCTTGAAGAGAGAATGCCAATGTGTTTAATTGCCAAGACCAGCCTCAGCAACTTTGTGAGTCTCCAGTAGCTTGGTTTAATGCTATTTCAAAATAAAAAAATAAAATTAGGATGGAGGTATAGCTAAGAGGTAGAATGTCCCTGTATTCAGTCCCCAAAACCACCAAGAAAAATAAATAATAAAGATCTAATTGAACAAAAGGCCTCAGTTCACATCTGATTGATAGCC
>PVLC010049091.1:0-10496 GCA_004027655.1 Graphiurus murinus | reverse complement strand
CACATCAGACCACAGTGGAGACCCAGGAAGGGGCAGGCAGGAAACTGAGGCTCAGGGGAGGGGTGGCTGCAGGGGGGTCCTTCCATCCTTCTCCCTTGTACCACCTGTGTCCAGCTGGGAGCAGAACATAGAGCCCCCTCCACCCCACTCCAGACCGAGAGATGGAGGGCAGAAAGGGGTGGGGATGGAGCAGGCAGAAAGGTCTGAGTCTCTATTCCTCCAGCTCTCTGCACCCTTATGCTGTGTGGGGAGCATGCTAGGAGTTGAACCCAGGGACAGTCTACCTATAAGCTACACCCCCCAACCCTATTTTTTTTTTTTTTTGAAACAGGGTCTCACTAAGTTGCTGAGGCTGGCCTTGAACCTGAGATACTCCTGTTTCAGCCTCCCAAGTACTGGGATCACACCCAGCAGTTATACTTTTTTTTAATTGTTAAAACCATATTATACAGCCAGGAGTGGTGGCGCAGGTTTGTAATCCCAGTACTTGGGAGGCTGAGACAGGAGGATTGCAGGTTCGAGACCAGCCTCAACAACTCAGTGAGGCCATCCGCAACTTAGTGAGACCCTATTTCCAAATAAAAGAATAAAATAGGGCTTAGGGGTGTAGCCTGGAGATAGAATGTCCCTGGTGTTTCAATTCCCAGTAACACACACACACACACACACACACACACACACACACACACATCTGGGGAAAAGATTAAGGGTGACAGAACTAAGGAGACACAAAGGAAGAGAATTTTTAGAATCTACTCTGATAGAGTGAAAAGAAGGACCAGGGAGCAAACAGAGGGAGAGAGATGCAGAGAATGCCCAACACAGTGGGTCTGCTGGGGAAGCCGGGGGCCCTGCAACCCGGGGGCGGCCCCTCTGTGGCTCTGGCCCAGCCTTCACCTACAGCAAGCTTGCTGCAGTCCTCTCTTCGGGAGGGGAGGAAGGAGGGAGTCACCAAAAGCCACTTTCTTTTGGATGCGAGGCGACCCTGACCTTCCCAGGTTCCCCCATCACCATCCCACCAAGATGGCCTCCCCTGACAAGCAGGGAACTCCTGCCCACCCTCAGAAGATCCTAAAAGCCTGGCTGCGGTGACAAGACCACAGGCCCAGAAGAAGAAAGGAAAAGGAGTTTGAAGGAGAAGAGACGGGGGCAAGTGTCCAGCGGCGGCAGCCAGGCTGGAGAAGTGGGGCGCAGGGTGCCAGGGCCAACCGGCTCTTCCTCCCTCCTCCGTCCCTCCCCCTCTTCATGCTCTTGAAACAACCTTCAAGCCGGGCTGGAGGCCCCAGGAGGCCAGTCACTTAGGAAACAGAACTGTTTCTTGGAGACCTTGAGAGTACATCTGCAGCTGAGTGCGCCCACCCCTCCCCCGCACCCTCGCTGTCCCCAGACAATCGCGTCTACCCACGCCCGCGCCCAGGCGGGCGGTCACACGAGCCCCACTCCCCCCGCACAGCCATCGCAGTGGGAGGACAACTCCCAGCTTCCCTCTGAGAAGGCGCGCTTCCCCAGACCCACACGCAGGATCCCACACACGTGTTCCCGTCGGTCCTTAACCGCACACAGGCAAATACATTCCTGCCTCTCCCTGACCGCCCCCCCACACACACACTTACTTCCCAAATTTTCCCTTTCCCACCAAATCTTTTTTTTTTTTTTTTTTTTTTTTTGTCCCGGGGAATTGAATCCAGAGGCATTCTGCCTCTGAGCTACACCCCCAGCCCTTTTTATGTTTTATTTTGAAGCAGCATCTCAATAAGTTGCTGAGGCTGGCCTCTAACCTGGGATCCTCCTGTCTCAGCCTCCCAAATTGTGGGAATCAAAGACATTTGTCTTTGTTCCCAGTTACCCTCACCAAATTCGTGGCTCAGGATCTCTCCATTCTTTTTTATTTTTATTTTTTTGTGGTACTGGGAATGGAACCCAGGGGCCTTCTACCTCCAGGCTACACCCCCAGACCTGTTTTATTTATTTGAAAACAGGATCTCTCTCTCTCTAAAAAAAAAGCCTAAGTTGTTGACTTCGAACCTGCAACCCTCTTGTCTCAGCTTCCCAAGTGTTGGGATTACAAGTGTGCGCCACCACGCCCAGCTGGGATCTCTCCATTCTACCCCGTGTTGACCCCTGTCTGTGCCAAGACTTTCTCTGGCATCCCCCCAGCACACACACACACACACACACACACACACACACACACACACACACACCGCAGGCTCTCTACACCTTCCTACCTCCTGCTTCAGAGTCTTTCTGGCCCCTCCTCGGCTCCTCTCATTACAGGGCGGGGGTGGGGGTGGGGGAGTGATCCAAATAGTCACCACAGGAAGCAAAGCCCAAGCCAAGCACCGGATCAAAGGACTGAGTGTCTGCACCTGTTAGAGCCCAGGCTCCCATCTCAACTCCTGCAGCAGGGTGGTCAGGGAGGCTTGGGTGGAGAACAGCCCAGCCCCGTCCTGACCCTCCCGGCTCTTAGAGCTCTCGCCTGGACCCAGGGCGAGGTGGGAGCCCCAGCAGGCTGTACAGCAGACCCAGCACCAGTCCTTCCGGTATTGAGCCTGGCCACAGGGACCGGTCCAGGGTTCAGGCAGGACAGGACAGCACGGGGACATGACTGCAGGGGCCAGGGGTGGAATTGGAACGGTCGGAGTTCAGTGCCGGCTCCAGTATGCCTGCTGGTTCTGGGATTGTTTTTTTCTTCTATCTTACCTGGGTCCTGGAAAAGGCTGGACTGCAGATGATCCAGGAAGCTAAGGCTCAGATGCCTCCTGAACCCCAAGGTATCATCTCACACACCCTCGCCTCAGGGCAAGGCTGCCTCTGTTGAACACCCAACCAGTGACTTTCCCCCAAGGTGGTCTCTCCTGATGTCTAACCACAAGCCTTCCTGCTGCATCTTTAGCTGCAAGTGTCTTCGTCCTCTCTGTACACAGGGGCTGTATCTATTTCCCCTCAAGGTTCCCCTGCCTCTTCTAACCCCAGGCCCAGATCCAAGGTCTGCATATGCCCAGTCCAGTCCTACCCACCCTCTGGCCTGTAACCCAGCAGCAAGGAGGAAGAGGTGACCTTCCCAATGGCCCAGATGGGCGACTCTCCACCACAGGCCCAGAGGACCGCTTATTCAGGGAACTCAGAGGTGGGCCCTGTACCTCTGAGTAAGACTGGTAATCCCCATGCAGGGAGGTCCCTCCGGGGCAAGAGAGGGACTCAGCCAGGTAGCCCGGCTCCCTAGGCCTCAGGCCAAAGCCCCATCCCCTCCCTCCTCTCCTTCTTCCCAGACCTGCCTGCTTGTCTGGCTTCATTCCAGCTCTGTGCCCAGAGACGTGGGGACTCCAGGGACTCCTGTGCTCTGCTTCCAGGAGAAGGTGGGGGCGGGAGTTTTCTTCTCTCAGCCCCTTTGGTTCTCTTTCCTCTCTTTGCTCCCCATTCTTTGGCTCTTTCATCAAATGAGCAGCAACACTCCTACTCTAACCGGGCCTGTCCCCGGCCATCTCCTGTTTCTAGCTGGTTAAAGACAGCCCTTCCAGCCTGAGAAGAGGCGCCCTCTCCCCAGGCGCTTCCTCCAGCTTTTCCCATGCCTCACAGCAGAAGCCTCTTTGTCTAACTTCCATCCTGCATGCTGCAGATGTGCCGTCCGGGGCCACTCTCCACTCTATTATTGATTGATTGATTGATTGATTGTGGTACTGGGTATTGAGCCCAGGAGCATTCTACCTCTGAGCTACACTCCCAGCCTTATTTTTATTTTGAAACAGGGTTTTGCTAGGTTGATAAGCATCTCATTACTTGCTGAGGCTGGTCTTGAACCTGTGAGCCTCCTGTCTCAGCCTTCTAAGTACTAAGATTACAGGCATGCGCCACCACCGCATCTGCTATGGTAGCAATGTCTAAGTACTTCTCAGCAACTTTACTTTCTTTTTCCAATGCCCCCCATGCCACTTGCAAACCCCAAACCTAGATCCAGCCTGGGGCTTTTCAGCAGCAGAGAAGGAGAGTAGAGCCGGGTGTGGTGGCGCACGCTTGTAATGCCAGCATTCGGGAGGCTGAGACCGGAGGATCCGAGTTCGAGGCCAGCCTCAGCTACCTGTGAGGCACTCCGCAACTTAGTGAGACCCGGTTTCAAAATAAAAAATAAAAAATAGGGCTGGGGGTATAGCTCAGAGGTAGAACGTCCCTGAGTTCAATCTCCAGTACCGAAAAAAATAAAAATAAAAATAAAAAAAGGAGAGTAGACAAAATGCAGAAATGCTGAGCCAGGGCTGCCTTCCTGGTCCTCTCAGGCCCCTGCAGTTCCCACCTGCCCTCTAGCCCCAGAGTCTGTATCATTGTGGAAAACTTTGGTTTCAGAGGTCACATCCGGGTTGGGGGAGGGTTGGGGGTCCCCTCCCCTCCATCTCCAGTCTCCATGCTCCCCAAAGCCCCCGCCCCCCAAGGTCTCAGTGCCAGGCCCACCTTGGGTTCCAATTTTAACTTTATCTAGGTTTCAGTGTCCAGGACCTGCAGCCCCTGTGGCAGAGGGACAGTCTCTAGTTTCTTTTCCTGGGAGGTTGAAGGCAGACCCAGGAGACCTGCAGCTCTCCTGGTGGTAGAGGGATGGTCTCTTGTTTGTTTTCCTGAGAATTTGGAGGTAGACTCGGGAGACCTGTGGTTTAGTTTTATCTTGGTTCAAATTGTTTAATTCCTCTGAGCTTCAGTTTTCCCACCTGAAAAGTAGGAAGTTTTGGACCACACAGCCTCTGGCATCGGGGATCCTGAGCTGCCAGCTCCCAGAGGGACGTGTCCCCCACCTCCTCCACCACCCTCCCTCAACCCAGGAAGGCCGAGGAGAGCTAGGGGGGGCATGCCACCGCGGGACAGAACAGACCATCCACAGGGCCAGTTGCTCAAGGGGCGGGAGGGGAGGAGTCCTTGGGGATCCAGTTTCAACAAACGTTTCTTTTCCGAGGAGGAAAGGCGGGGGCAAGGGGGAGAGGGACCTATTTAAAGCTACCCCGTTGCTCCGGCTGTCTCTGTCTGTCTGCCAGGGTCTCGGGCGCCCCAGACCGGCAGTGTGGGCTTGGGTTCCTGCTGGTGACCTCTCCAGCCTAGGTCCCCTCAGCCACTCTGTCCCAAGATGGGTCGTGGGGTGAGTATCCAGAAAGAGGGTGAGGGGGGACAGAGAAGGGATGGCATGGGACTGGAACCTGGAGGGAGGGGGAGAGTTTGAACTTGGAACTAACAGTCTCCCAGCCCCACATGCGAATCGGATCCGGATCCCACGGCACTCTCCTCTTCTCTATCTGTCCTACCTTCTCCCCTCCCAGGGCTCCCCAAGCCCACCAGGTGCCCCCCCCCAGCTCCCCCTGCACCCACCCGGACAAAGCCATGCACGTCTCTCTCAGGACCCGGGGGGCCTCCTTGCTCCACATCTGGCCTCCAGCTGAAGGGGCATCTGGTGCTGTCCGATCTCCCATCTCCCCGCCTCTGCTACCCCCTGAAAATATCCTTTCCTCTGGGAGTCCCAGCCTGAGAGGATGGGACGGCAACAGCACAGCTTCCTGCTCTCAGAGTCCCAAGAAGTGAGGCGCCAGCTCCAGGGCCCTGCATGCCAGGGACGACTGGGAGGGGTGGGGAGGAAGAGGGACATGCCCCCAGCCCCCACCCAGCACCCCTCCGGATGTCCCCAGCAGCACTGTCCTGGGCTCTGGGCCACGGGCTTTGAGGACTTTCCCAAAGACTGATGAGAGCTGCCCATTCCAGTCCACCCCTGCCCACGGCATCCTGTAGCTAAGGTCTGCCAAGGGGAAGATTAACGACCACGTCAGGGCGGGCGGGGACACGGCTTGGGATTCTTGGAAATGAAATTCCCATATGGCGAAAAGTGACCCAATCCCTCACATACTGTGCTTGGCTGCCTTCCTTCTGTGGCAAGGTGGCCAAAGAACGTAGAGGGAAAGAGTAGGGGAGAGGGCGGGCGTGCAAGGATACCCGGGCCAGTTTCTGGGCTGGAGAGGAGTTTGGACAAGGGCATGTTATTGCCCTGGGCTGAGCAGCTGGGAAAAGTCTGAGCCTGGACGCCAGGGTTCCCGAGCCAGGGCGGGAACCAGAAATAGAGCGTGCATGCGCGAGCATGTGTGTGTGTGTGTTTTCACGACCACGTGTCCTCCATGGGCTGCGAGTGCTGCAGATATGGTGGATGAGCACCTGTCTTTATGTCTCAGCAGGTGAATCTGTGCATGTACAATCTTTGAGCATGCTGTACTGGGCACAGATGTCACCGTGGGGTGACTCTCTTTATCCTCACCCCAGTAGCTACAGGAGAAGCACAAGCAAGGCTGGTCTGCTTGGCATGAAAAGCTGGGCAGAGTGGGGAAACTGAGGCTCTGGGGTCAGCCTCTTGGCAGAGGAGAGCCCTGAGGAGGGGGCAGCCAGCACCCACACCCCATCATGGGGTGTCTACCCCTTCCTCCCTGCCTCTCCACTCCAGAGCAAGGCCTAGTTCAGCCGTCACCCAGGGGCCTTGAAGGACAGCGTGGGAGTGGGGAGAAGGGACGGTCTGGGGTGGCAGCCAGCCTGCTCCCACTGCCATGGACCGGCCGAGGTGGAGGGGCACTGGCCGACTTCCAGCTGCCCCCACTCTGTCCCGGCCTCTCTCTGGCGTTCTCAGAAAGAACTCTCTGTTCTCCTTCAGCATTCAAGGCCCAGAGAGAGGGACTTGTGGCTGGGGGAGGGAAGAGCAGGGGGAGGAGGGTCCTTGCTTCCTCTTTCTTTTTTGCCTGAGTGGCCACTGGCCCTAAGTCTCTGCAGGCTCCTGGCTTCAGAGCCCGGAGCCCAAGGTCTTTGCCAGGATGGGGAGGGGCCAGGGAGCTGTGTCCCAAGCCCTGGGCCTGTGGGACTTGGGGGAAAGGAGGCGCTACCCAGAGCTGCTGGGCCCAGCCAGCCCCACCTGCCAATGTGCATGGGCCAGCTAGTGTTTTACAAGCACGCATTTGATGCTAATTTTCATGTACTATGTTTCACATTTAAATACACAGAAATTCCTCCGAGCTCTGCTCCTTGCCCCCAGCCCCAGCCCCTCCTCCAAGTGTGCCTAGGCTCTTGCCCCGAGGCTCCTGGGGGTCCCACTGAAGATTGTCCAGCCTCATTCTGGCTTTCTGTCCCTTTGTTGCTTTCCAGCCTTCTGTCAGCTCAAAGACAGAGTTACTGAATCCAAAGAATTTTAATTCATCCAATTAAATGAGCCCTCTTAAGTCACCCGAGGAAAGGAAAGGTGGACATAGCCCCAGGTCCGACCCTGCTCCTTCTGTTGGGGTGCTTCAATCTTCTCAAAACGACCAGCCTTAAGAAGCCCAAAGAAGCCGGGCTTGGTGGCATACGTTTGTAATCCCAATACTAGGGAGGCTGAGACAGGAGGATCGCAGGTTCACAGCCAGCCCCAGTTACATAGTGAAGCCCTCCACAATTTAGTGAGACCCTGTTTCAAGGTGAAGAATAAAAAATAGGGCTGGGGGTGTAACTCAGAGGTAGAATGCCCCTAAGTTTAATCCCCAGTGCTGAAAAAAAAAAAAAAAAGCCCAAGACATGCTATTTGGGAGGCTAAGACAGGAAGATTGCAGGTTTGAGGCCAGTCTCAGTAACTTAGCAAGGCCTTGTTTAGAAATAAAAAAAATAAAAAGGGTGGGGGGGAGCTCAGAGGTAGAATGTCTCTGGGTTTAATCTCCAGTACTGAAGAGGAAGAGGAAGAGGAAGAGAAAGAGGAAGAGGGCCCAAACCAAACTAGATCTGTAGATGTTTCATGTGCTGCTCTTAGTCCCTGTTTCTGAGAAGAGCACCTCTGAGTGGCACAGCTTTCAGGAGCTCTTGTCCTCTCAGGTTTTTGAACCTTGTGAACCAGTGTTCACCTGGCACTGCATCTCATACCCCCACGCCGCTTTGCCCCCATTTCAGTGGGCAGGCTGCTCCTTCTCAAGGTGGTGGGTTCTGATTCCCATGATCAGGGTGGCTGCCATGCACCTGCAATTGCTCCTGACTCTGATGGTTCTCACCCACGTGGTGATGCACTCCTGTGATCCCAGTACTTGGGGGGCTGAGACAGGAGGATCGAAAGTTTGAGGCCAGCCTCAGCAACTTAGTGAGGTCCTCAGCAACTTAGTGAGACCCTGTTTCAAACCAAGAACACCTAAAAAAGACTAGGGTATACTTCGGAGGTAGAATGCCCCTGGGTTTAATCCCAGCACTGACCAACAAACCAACCTGTGATATTCTGCAGCACAAAGGATTTGGGGTGCCACAAAGGGAGTACACGTCAATATAATTTGTTGAAAGCCACAGGATGTACATTCCTAAGACTGCACCCGAATGCACACTAGGGACATGGGGTGATAACAACATGTCCTGTAGGTTTGCCAGCGATAACAAATGTACCCTCTGATGTGGCGGTAGTGCAGGAGTCTGTGCATATGGGGCCAGGAGACATGTGAGAACCTTCTCAACTAACCACTGGTTTTTGCTGTAAACCAAAAAGATTACCCCCCAAATTAGTCTATTGTTTATTTTATTTTGTGATACTGGGAATTGAACCCTGGGGCATTCTACCTCTGAGCTACACCCCAGCCCTATTTTATTCTTTATTTTGAAACAGGGTCTCACTAAGTTGTGGAGAGCCTCACCAAGTAGCTGAGGCTGGCCACAAACTTGTGATCCTCCTGTCTCAGCCTCCCAAGCACTGGAATTACAGGCATGCACCACCACGCCTGGCTAGCTAGCCCTTTTTATTTTTTATTTTATTTTTTGAGACAGGGTCTTGCTAGGTTGCATAGGCTGGCCTTAAACTTTCGATCCTCCTGCCTCAGCCTTACAGGTGTGTGCCACAACACACAGCTTAGTCTACAACCCCCCCACACACACACACACACTCACGCACAATGTATAATCCTTAAAAAGCTAAAATTTTGGCTGCTGATCCTACCACTCTTCATGCGGAAACAATCACACCGTAGGAAGACTCAGCCATGAAAGCCCAGTGTAGCCTTTGGGTTCAATGAAGAACCAGAGGCGCAGGGCAGGAATTGAGCATCCCAAGGACACTGTGTTCTGAGGCAGCAGGAGAAAAGGAGACAGGAAGGATGGGAGAGTGACCAGGCCCTATTCTTGGGCCCTCACCATGCCCCCAGGCCTTCCCCAGCCCCCTCCTATCCAATCGCTCCAAGATTCCTCCTCTTGGACAGAGAAACCCCTGTCTTCCCAGAAGTCCCTGTGAGACCCTGGAAGCCTGGTGGTATCCCTGAAGACAAGGAGAAACGAGGACCTAAAGAGGCTAAAATTAGAGCCGGGCATGGTGGCGCACGCTTGTAATCCCAGCATTCGGGAGGCTGAGACCAGAGGATCCGGGTTCGAGGCCAGCCTCAGCTACCTAGTGAGGCACTCCGCAACTTAGTGAGACTTGGTTTCAAAATAAAGAATAAAAAATAGGGCTGGGGGTATAGCTCGGAGGTAGAATGCCCCTGAGTTCCATCCCCAGTACCGCAAAAAAAAAAAAGAGGCTAAAATTAAAATAAATATCCATGTACCCGGCGAGGTGGTGCATGCCTGTAATCCTAGTACTTAGGAGGCTGAGACAGGAGGATTGAAGGTTAGAGGACAGCCTAGTAAGTAGTGAGACTCTCACCAACCTAGTAAGATTCTATTTCAAAATAAGAATAAAGTAGGGCTGGGAGTGTAGATCAGAGGTAGAATGTCCCTGGGTTCCATTCTCAATACTACAAAACAAAATGTCGATGTATCTCACCAGAGGACCCCGGGGTGCATGAATCTAAGAGTCACGTGCACTTCATTTTTAGATTTACTCAAGATACAGTTTCTTATGTTTTTGAACAAAAGGAGCCCAGCTCCTGTCTTACCCCATTGTGCTTTGGGGTTTGGAGTCCTGTGAGGTGCCTCAGACAGGCCTGCCAGTACCCCCAGAACACCAGAGTTTCCACCTCCGGAGCCGCTCTGACTCTCTATCTAGGGCCATCGGCCCGCCCTTCCACCAACAGCACTCCACCTCCAAACCCTTATCTCCCCTGCTGCCCCAAGACTTCTTGGATTCCCAACCATGTCCACTCCAGGTCCCACAACTGTGGTGTTGGGCAAAGACATTTCTACAGGTGTTTCAACTCTCTCATTCAACCCCTCTCCAACTCTGTCCACATCCTTCTAGAATTTTCCTAAATAGCATAGGATGGTGGTTTTCAAAAATGTTGTGAGTACGGTGGCTCACACTTGTAATCCCAGTACTTGGGAGGTTGAGACAATAGGATCATGGTTTCGAGGCCAGCCTCAGCAACTCATTGTGAGACCCTGTTTCAAAATTAAAAATAAAACGGACTGGGGTGTAGCTCAGAGATAGAATGCCCCAGGTTCAGTCCCCAATACCAAAAAAAAAAAAAAGTGGGTTTTGCTTTGTATCTAGCAACAAGGTCCTTTGAGCAACAAGCCCACATGTGGAAGGGCTAAAGGGCAGCTCTCCAGGCTGGGGCTCA
>PVLC010049090.1:0-10543 GCA_004027655.1 Graphiurus murinus | reverse complement strand
TTGAAACCGAGTCTCACTAAGTTGCGGAGTGCCTCACTAGGTAGCTGAGGCTGGCCGAGAACCCAGATCCTCCGGTCTCAGCCTCCCAAATGCTGGGATTACAAGCGTGCGCCACCACGCCCGGCCCTATTTTTTATTCTTTATTTTTGAAACAGAGTTTCACTAAGTTGCAGAGGGCCTCACTAAGTAGCTGAGGCTGGGCGAACCTGAGTCCTTCTGTCTCAGCCTCCCAAGTGCTGAGATTACAAGCATGTGCCACCACACCCAGCTTGGAAAACAGAAACTACTGTAGCACCAGATTATATATTAACATTCAAAAAGGATTTATGGAGCTAGCTCTTTCCCCCAGTTAGATATTTGATCAGTCACTTGATCCTCTTCTATAAATCAGGGCTATAAACTAGATAGCCTAACATTTCCTTTTTTTTTTGGCGGTACTGGGGATTGAACTCAGGGGCATTCTACCTCCGAGCTACACCCCCAGCCCTATTTTTTTTTATTCTTTATTTTGAAACCGGGTCTCACTAGGTTGCGGAGTGCCTCACTAGGTAGCTGAGGCTGGCCGCGAACCCGGGTCCTCTGGTCTCAGCCTCCCAAATGCTGGGATTACAAGCGTGCGCCACCACGCCCGGCTTAGATAGCCTAACATTTCAACAGCTGAAATAATCCAAGTCTGCATCTGTCAGGTTATTTTCTGTCTTGAAAAAATGAGTTATATCCCTTAAACTCAAGCCAATTTCAGTTTTAAATGAATTTGTAATTTTTACCCCCCTGTGGTACTAGGGATTGAAAATAGAAGCATGCTACCTTTGGGATGCATCCTCTACCCTTTTTGAGACAGAGTTTCCCAAAGTTGCCCATGTTGGCCTTGAACTTGGGATCCTCCTGCCTCAGCCTGCCAAGTAAGTCCACTATACCTGGCTTTGAATTTGTAAATTTGTAATGGAAATATTTTCCGTTCTGCCTCAGAAAGAAAACTACTCCTGTGAGAACTAACATTCTTTTTGTTAGTATAGTAATACAGTTTAATTGTATTAATTGTATGTGATTTATAGTTTTTCTTGCTTTTCCTAGGGTATTATATAATTTCCAGGAATTTTTGTGTCTGTGTGTGTGGTACTGGGGATTAAACTACACCCCCAGCCCGATTTTTATTTCTTTATTTGGAAACAAAGTCTCCCTAGGTTGATAAGAATCTCCCTGCTTGGTTGATAAGAATCTCCCTGCTTGCTGAGGCTGGCCTCAAACCTGCGATCCTCCTGTCTCAGCCTCCCAAGGATAGGGATTACAGGCATGCACCACCATGCCCAACTGGAAATTTTTATCTAGGAAAAATGTTTTGAGTATGAAATTCTCAATTGTAGAAATTCAAATCCTTCATATCCGTGTTAAGAGTGGTAATGCAGTGGAAGCATGTAACCTAGCTGAGCCCAGCTGTATCATTAATATGCTTATCTTGTGGAGTTATGTAAATTCAGAGGATAATTATGTAAAATACCTACTACAGTGATCATGCTTTTTGGCTTGCATGCCATTATTCAGGAATATATTGAAGATCTATTGTGTACCAGATAGTGTGCTATGCTAGGTGGTGGACATGTGATTGTGGACAATATAGGTGATAGTAGAGAGTAGTGAAGGGACTCAGAAAATAACTCTGAGGAAGCCAAAATCCAAATAGAGAGCAAATGACTGCTTATGTTAAGGAGCCAATAATATTCTTTATATATATTACTCTCTAGTAATAAATTGTTGTTGTTGTTATTGTTATTACTGGTACTGGGGATAGAACCCAAAAGCATTCTACTTCTGAGCTATACCCCCTGCCCTATTTTATTTTTTTACTTTGGTGTTTTTATTTATTTATTTATTTTGTGGTACTGGGGATTGAACTCAGGGGCATTCTACCTCCAAGCTATACCCCCAGCCCTATTTTTTATTCTTTATTTTGAAACAGGGTCTCACTAAGTTGCAGAGTGCCTCACTAGGCAGCTGAGGCTGGCTGAGAATCCGGATCCTCCCCTCTCAGCCTCCCAAATGCTGGGATTACAAGCGTGCGCCACCACGCCCAGCTTATTTTTTTACTTTGAAACAAAGTCTTGATAAGTTGATGAGGGTCTTGCTAAGTTGCTGAGGGTGGCCTTAATCCTCCTGTCTCAGCCTCCCAAGTACTGGGATAACAGGCATGCACCACCCTACTCAGCTTCTAATGATAAATTATTTTCACATATTTTAAGTATTTTTTTTTTTTTTTTCCGGTACTGGGGGTTGAACTCAGGGGCATTCTACCTCCGAGCTACAACCCCAGCCCTATTTTTTATTCTTTATTTTTGAAACCGAGTCTCACTAAGTTGCGGAGTGCCTCACTAGGTAGCTGAGGCTGGCCGCGAACCCGGATCCTCCGGTCTCAGCCTCCTGAATGCTGGGATTACAAGCGTGCGCCACCACGCCCGGCTATTTTAAGTATTTTTATACTTAAAGATCTGGATAACCCTGTTATGGGAGGACAACTGTATCTGTAAGTCAGATGAAATGAATGACCAGAACTGAATCTAGATGAGTTGATAATTCTTTGTAAAATTGAAAGGAGCCGTTATTTTAACAATGTAGAATATTGAGGAAGGAGAGTCTTTTTACTTAGGAATACAGTTCACAGAATGGAAGGGTTAGCAGAAAATAAATAGCAAGAGAATAGAATCAGGTTTGTTTAAAGTTTATGTTTGTTATACATAGGCCTCATATAAAGTTGTCATTCTGAGGTAATTTCAAGGATAATTACTATACATTTGCTTAAATCAGTTGGAAACTGATTTGTGGTAGTTAAGAAATTTAACAATGTAGGGTTTTTGCATAGGAAAGGAAGTAATTCTAATAGAATGGAACCGCATGTCCAATACACATCTAAAGTAGAGCAGTGAAATCGGATAATAGTAGGAACAGAAAACACAGTAACTTTTTTTTTTTTTTTTTTGCGGTACTGGGAATTGAACTCAGGGGCATTCTACCTCCGAGCTACACCCCCAGCCCTATTTTTTATTCTTTATTTTGAAACCGAGTCTCACTAAATTGTGGAGTACCTCACTAAGTAGCTGAGGCTGGCCACGAACCCGGATCCTCCGGTCTCAGTCTCCCGAATGCTGGGATTACAAGCGTGCGCCACCACGCCTGGCTAGTTACTATCTTTTATTTAGAGTATGTTTTTTGATTTCTAGAAATTTGAATCAGTGTACCATTGTAGGTAGATTATGAAGTTTCCTATATTCTCTTTTTCTTTAAAAAATATGCAATATAACTGCTAGATTATCTCTGGAGGTATAACCATATTAGAGTGGGTTATGTTTCATTTGTTTAGTTTTGGCAATAGGAAAGAAGGCCACAGTTTTTTAACTTTTGAGAATCCTGAAACTTCTAAGAACATGGTTAATATATTAATATTGCATTTACTAATTATTATTAGTCATGTGAACTAGATAATGTAACTTGAGTTTTTTTATCTTGTTTTTCTTTAAGCCAAGGGAAGAAATGGTGTTGAGTGGAAAATATAAATCTGGGGAACAAATTCTTCGTCTGGCCAATGAGAGGTTTGCTGTTCCAGAAATACTTTTTAATCCTTCTGATATAGGAATTCAAGAAATGGGAATCCCAGAGGCTATTGTCTATTCAATTCAAAACTTACCTGAAGGTACATCAATAGATATAGTAAAATATTGACGAATAACCATAGTTTTCAAAAGTCAAAAGCTATGTGAACACTGTTTCTTCTAAATAATTTTAGACAGTGGCATCTGTTTTAACTGCAGAAATTTTCAGATCCCATAATGCACTTAAATAGTTCTTACTTGATTTGTTCTGAATTATAAATTTTGTTTTGGAAAACATCGTGGTCTGTTGAAACATATATCTTTCCATGAGTATTCACTTGCTGTATTCATTTTAGAAAACTTTAAATTCAGCCAAAATCTACACAGATTAGAAATTTATAATATAACAATGTAAGCCAGGCATGGTGGCACATGCTTGTAATCCTAGTTCTTGGGAGGCTGAGACCGGAGGGTATGTATGGGTTTGCTGGCAGCCTCAGCTATTTAGTGAGGCCCTATGCAACTTAGTTGAAACCCTGTTTCAAAATAAAGAATACAAAAATAGGGCTGGGGGTGTAGCTCGGAGGTAGAATGCCCCTGAGTTCAATCTCCAGTACTGCAAAAAACAAAACAAAACACAACAACAACAACAACAAAAACCCCACAAAAAACAATGTAGACGTTTTCAGCTCTTGATAGAACTGACTCTGTTATATTTAAACTAATATATAGGATTCATTTTCATGAGATTGGAGTATTTTGTGTCATAGTGACTTCTGGGTTCTCCTAAAGCATGATTTTGTTTTGTTTTGTTTGTGGTACTGGGGATTGAACCCAGAAGCATTCTACCTCCGAGCTACATCCCCCAGCCCAATTTTATATTTTATTTGGAAACAGGGTCTCTCTAGGTTGATTAGAGTCTCGCTACTTGCTGAGGCTGTCTTCAAACCTGCAATTCTCCTGTCTCAGCTTCCCAAGTACTGGAATTGCAGGCCTGTGTCACCACGCCCAGATCTAAAGCATGATTCAAGTGAAATAATGTTCTAGAGCACATGTAATGTGCTTTCTTCTCATTAAAAAAAGAAAAGTCACACAATGTTCTCACTTTAACATAATTACAGAATTTTCATATTTCACATTTTATTTAAAGTTATAGTCATGCTATCTACAGTACTTTGTGCTATACTGCTTTAATGTTACGTCTTGAAACTCAATATAAGGAAACTGTCTCTATCGTATTAGCCAGTACCTATTCATTCCAGGTGTGTTTCTTAGTGGTGCTTTGTAGGCCTTAAATTTTCGCTAATTTTATGGCACTTAATGTTTGCCATCATGTAATTTATTGAGTGTTGATGCTTAGATCCTTTCTTTAAATGCTATTATATAGTGTGTTTTCCACAGCTATGCCATTGTGAGGTAACATGGAAATTTGGGCTTGCAAGTTAAAAATGTCATAAAAGACATTTTCATTCTTACAGTTGTCTATAATCTCAGCCTATAACAAGACCTCCATATCAAAGGAGGATTCTAATTATCAAATGTCTGCCTTAGAATGTTACTCGTTTATATAAAGCTTGCATCAGTAGTCAGTAGTTCACTCACCTCACCTTAGTTTTTTCTTTTAAAGATCTAGAAGGTCCTATTTTACTCTATTTAATGTTTCAATTTGTATAAACTAACTTTGTTACAAATCTTACTTTTTTGGTACTAAGGATTGAACACAGGGGCATTCTACCTGTAGCTACACCCACACTCCTGTTCTTATTTGGAAACAGGGTCTTACTAGGTTGCTGAGAGCCTAGCAAAGTTGCCAAGGCTGGCTTTGAACCTGCCCATTCCTCTTATCTCAGCCTCCCAAGTACTGGGATTACAAGCATGCGCCACCATGCCCAGCTCTCACAGTCTTAAAATAGACTTAAAAAATTGTATGGTTTCTCGACCAGTAATTTGAATCCCTCATCCTTTTTTACCTATCCTCATTCAGGTCTTTCCAGAAAGATAAGTAACAGATTTTCTTTCTTTCTTTTTTTTTTTTTTTTTGTGGTACTGGGGATTGAACTCAGGAGCATTCTACCTCCAAGCTATACCCCCAGCCCTATTTTTTATTCTTTATTTTGAAACCGAGTCTCACTAAGTTGCGGAGTGACTCACTAGGTAGCTGAGGCTGGCCGCGAACCCGGATCTTCCAGTCTCAGCCTCCTGAATGCTGGGATTACAAGCGTGCACCACCATACCTGGCTAAGTAACAGATTTTCTAATGCCTTTTTTTTCTTTCTTTTTTTCTCTTTATAGAAATGCAGCCACATTTTTTTAAGAACATTGTTTTAACAGGAGGGAATTCCCTTTTCCCAGGATTTCGGGATCGGGTTTACTCGGAAGTTCGATGTCTCACTCCAACAGATTATGATGTTTCCGTTGTGCTGCCTGAAAAGTAAGTGTTCATTTACAAAGAAACAAAACACGGAAGCTGGGCATGGTGGCCCACTGTAATCCCAGTTCTTGGGGGACTGAGAAAGGAGAATCGTAAGTTCAAAGCCAGCCTAAGCAACTTAGTGAGACCCTGTTCCAAAATAAAAAATAAAAAGGGCTGGGAGTGTAACTCAAACGTAGAATGCTCCTGAGTTCAATCCCTAGTACTGAAAAAAAAGGAAAGAAAAAAAACATTGGAAGTCATTTTATAGATTAAGGTGTTGGATAGGAAGACTTAAGTTTAAAGCCTGGTTTTATTATGTTGGAGGTTAGTATCACCTGTTGAGTATTAATTTTCCTTCTCTCAACAATGATGTCTTATGTTTTAGTTGGTTAAATGGAATGAAATGTAAAGTGCCAACCATCACGTATGGTGCATACTGGTTATTCAATTGACATTACATCACTTCCATATAATAAGTCAGTTCTTCTACATAAGAGATTTTTATAGGCAAGAAAGTAAGTTATTATCTGTAACATTTATCTGAGACATGTCATTTCTTGACAATATCTATCGAGAATAGACCTTAAGAATTGAATCATTAAGATAAATTATGTTGCCAGGCATGGTGGTACAGGCCTGTAATCTTAGTACTTGGGAGGCTGAGACAGTAGGATGGCAGGTTCATGGCCAACCTCAGTAACTAGTAAGGCGTTCTGCAACTTAGTGAGACCTTATTTCAAAATAAAAAATAAGAGCCAGGTGTGGTGGCGCATGCTTGTAATCCCAGTACTTGGGAGGCTGAGACAGAAGGATCACAGGTTTGTAGCTAGCCTCAGCTACTTAGTGAAGCCCTCTGCAACTTAGTGAGACCCTGTTTCAAAATAAGGAATAAAAAATAGGGATGAGGGTAGAATACCCCTGGATTCAATCCCCAGTACCACAAATAAATAAATAAATAAATAAATAAATAAATAAATAAATAAATAAAATAAGGGTGGGGGTGTAGCTCAGAGGTAGACTGCCCCTAGCTTCAAATCCCAGTACCCACTGCCCCATATACACAGGCTCAAAGAAAAGGTATGGCAATTCATAAGTTTTTGAAATTTAAAAAACTAGATGTTTTCAATGAACTTTTTCATTTAGTAACTTATTTTAAATTCAAAACTGTTTTATATCTACCTCCTACTCTGTTTATGAGGAAGACCACCATTTCTTCAATAGCCCTAAAAAATTAAAGTGGAATTTTAGAGCCATAGGGCTTATAGATCATCCTGTGTGTGTATGTGTGATACTGGGAATTGAACCCAGGGGCATTCTGCCTCTGAGCTACATCCCCAGCCCTATTTTATTCTTTATTTTAAAACAGGATCTCACTAAGTTGAGGAGGGCCTCACTAGTTGCTGAGGCTGGCTGTAAACTACATTCCCAGCCCTTTTTATTTTTAATTTTGAAACAGAGTCTTGCTAAATTGTTGAGGCTAGCTTCCAATCATCTATTCTCCTGTGTTAGCCTCCTGAGTGCTGGGATTACAGGAATATGCCATCATACCTCAATAAATCTTATTTGTGCATCTACTGCTTTTGTATTTTTTCTCTAAGGAAATAAGTGGATAAATAAAAATATAAGGATGTACATAAATCTGGGTTTTTTTTTGTTGTTGTTGTTTGTTTTTGTTGTTGTTGCTGTTGTTCTGGTACTGAGCCCTATTTTATTTTTTGTTTTGAAACATGGTCTTGCTTAAGTTGCTGAAGCTGGCCTTGAACCTGGGATTCTCCTGTCTCAACCTCCCAAGTACTAGAATTACAGGCATGTGACACTGTTATTTATTTATTTATTTATTATGGCACTGGGGATTGAAGCCAGGGGCATTTTACCTCTGAGATCCACCCCAGCGCAATTTTTATTCTTTATTTTGAAACAAAGTCTCACTAAGTTGCTGAGGGCCTCACAAATTGCTGAGGCTGGCTGCAAACCTGTGATGCTCTTGTCTCAGCCTCCCAAGTACTGAGATTACAAGTGTGTGCCACCATGCCTGGCTATAAATCTGTTTTTATAAAGGTTAGGAGTTGGGGGTTTAGCTCAGTGGTAGAGCGCTTGCCCTTGCAGCATGCTTGAGGCCCAGGGTTTGATCCCCAGCACTGAAAAAAAAAAATCAATTTAAGGTTAGGAAATGTAATAAACACTGATTAGCTTTTTTCTTTACCTTTTTCAGCTTTGAAAGTAGTAGAATTGAATCATAACACAAAGTATAACCTTGGTTATGGATAGCAAAACAAAAAACATTTTACTTACTCTAATTTTTGTTATTGTTGTTGTGGTACTGAGGATTGAACCCAGAGACATTCTACCTCTGAGCTACACTCCCAGCCCTATTTTATTTTTTTATTTTGAAACAGGATTTCCCTAGGTTGATGAGAGTCTCACTACTAGCTGAGGCTGTCCTCGAACCTACAATCCTCCTGTCTTAGCTTTTCAAGTACTAGGATTATAGGTGTGCACCACCATGCTTGGCTCTCTGTTTTATTTTTATTTTGAAACAGGGTATCACTAAGTTGCTGAGGCTGGCAGCAAATCAGCACTCTCTCTGTCTCAGCTTCCCAAGTACTGGGATTACCAACAGCACCAGCACTCCTGGCTATTTGCTCTGATTTTACCTGTTACCTGTGTCCTACCATGTAATTATCTATCACTATGTTTTCTAATTGTTTTATTTGTTAAAGGCAAAAAGTGTAGCAGTAAAAGTACAGACTGAAAACACTTCTGCGTTCGAGCCACCTTCATACTAAATGATCGTTCCAGATGTAATCTCAGAAGCTCGTTTTTCAAATCTATAAAACATGAGTTATAATGGCTAGTTCATGGGTTGCTGTGAGATTTAATTTGATGACATATCTTTACCACAAACAAGACCTAGACTTAGTTATGACATCATTTTCCTTTTAGTCATGTTTTGATCTTTTGTTTGCATTCTTGTTTTTTCTTTGGAAGTATAGGGTTCATAATTGGGGGCATAAAAAGGCACATCCCAATATTTTGTAGTAGTGACCAAAATTCCTTTCCTTCTGAGTTTACTCATGTGAAACTTATGTTTATTGTGATTTTCCTTCAATTTGGGTATAATTTGGAACATTTTAGTTGGTAATGTTTCAAGCATTTCAGTTGTTTCTGTAAATCATCGGTTGATGCTTTCTGCAAAATCATCTGGATTCATTTATTTTACCTTTATTTTCAGCCCTATTACTTATGCCTGGGAAGGTGGAAAGTTGATATCAGAGAATGATGATTTTGAAGATATGGTAGTAACAAGAGAAGATTATGAAGAAAATGGACACAGTGTCTGTGAAGAGAAATTTGATATTTAAGAAACATTTCTGAATGGAAGTCTGGATTGACTGTAACTGAAAACTTGGAGTTCAGTGTTCTTCTAAAGGAGACTGAGAATTACCTTTCATGCTAAGATACAGTCTTGAGCTTATGTGAATACTTTGATCTATGGCTAATTTTCAAAGGCTTCTTAGGTGGGTTATTATAGTTAACTAACTCAGCCTACATTTTCATTTAGGAGCTAGACTACCATAACAATGCTGATGCTATTTCTGAGAGTAGATTCTTTTTCATTAGAAGACGAAAGAGTGAATGCAGTTTATTTTTCATAGCTGAAAGCACAAATTTAACTGTCTCACCTCACCGGTCAGTTTTCATTAGATGGTAGTTTGTGTGACTTTGACTAGGAATTGGCCAAAGTGTTTATAGGCTGATATAATTTCTCTGACTCTTAGAACCAAATATTATATTTAAAAGTTGTAATTCTTATTTATGCATAATAAAGGTGAAAAGATTAATCTTATACCTGTACATATAATCATTTTTTACTTAGAAAAAGTTTGAAGAAGTAGAGACTAAAGCTGGTTTCCTTTTTTTGGTTACCACTGTTCTGGGAGAAGTATGTTTTGTTTTTAAAATTATATGATCTACAGCAAATGTTAAAGGCTATTGTGAGTCTGCCATGGTGGTACATGCCTGTAATCCCAGTGCTTGGGAGGCTGAGACAGGATGATCACAAGTTTGAAGACAGCCTCAGCAATGTAGCAAGATTTCCAGCAACCTACCAAGACCCTGTTTCAAAATAAAAAATAAACTAGGGCTGGGGGTATATAGCTTGGAGGTAGAATGCCTGTGGGTCCAATCCCAGTACCAACCAACCAACCAATAAAGGCTATAGTGTTCCACAGTAAACATATTAGGATGTTAACAGTTATAGTCTTTCCAGGGCTATGGGTGTAGCTCAGTGGTAGAGCACTTGCCTATCATGCCCTAGACCTGGATTTGAGCCCCCAAACACACACCCTACACACACACACACACACACACACACACACACACACACACACACACACACACACACCATAGCTTTCCAACTTAAGGAAATGACTGACATTGATAGTGAGTAGATCAGATAAGTTCCCTGGACAGCAAGCAAAGATACCTACTTGGACTTCTTTTTTTAAAAAAATGGCACTGGGGATTGAACCCAAGGGCATTCTACCTC
>PVLC010049089.1:0-10555 GCA_004027655.1 Graphiurus murinus | reverse complement strand
GATTAAATGTATGCTTCTACATTGCATCACTAGAGAAACCAACTGCTTTGTGATGCTAACTAAATGAGAGGTAAATAAGGCATTCAGAAATAAATGCCTTGAAAACCGCTCAGGTAACTAAAAAGCTTCAAGAAAAAGATTAGATTGAAATAAAAAATAAAATTCCAACACATCATTTTTCAACATCCTATATACTGCTATGTCACTTCTGAACTGAAGCCATTAAATCCTGGGTGAACTCTGGCTTCATCTGTAACTTAGCTGTGGGACTTGGTAGAATCATTAGGACCTATGTTCTGTGTGTCTTTGTGCTTATGCAATTTATTTCTCAAGTAAGATTATTGTTTATTTAGGTTGATGAAATGACATGAGACTTTTAAAAAATTTATCTTGGAATCTCAAGACTTTCTGTCTGGAAAGAACCTTTAAGATTATCCAGGCTTGATCTCTTATTTACAAGTAGGGAGACTTGGAACCAGAGCTTTAAGTGGTTTGCCAAATAATAAATAGTAGTTCATGTGCTGAGGATCTCATCTCATACTCAAAGCCATTAAGTACTAAAGTGGATATACTATTTTATGGTAAAACATTAAAAATATTCCAATTGAATCAGGAACAAAGCAGGAGTGCCTATTATTTTACTGCCAATCTTTGACATTGTTCTACAGGTCCTGGCCCAATAAGACAAGAAAAACAGGAACACCTAGAAAAGCTTTTAAGATAAACCAAGATTGATAGATTTGAACAACATGAAATAGTAAAATCTTTATAACTAGGAAAATTATCACATAAATTTAAGTAACAAGTAGGAGATGGAAAATATTTGGAACAAATCAAATGAGTAAAAAGAATAAACAGCTAGCATACAGAAGAAAAAATTCAAATGGTCAATAAATGTAAATATATACTCCACCCCACTAATTAGGTAAACAAAGAAAACAAAATTCCAACACACTATTTTCCATCATCCCATATACATTACTCTGTCACTTCTGAACTGAACCTTTTAAATCCTGGGTGAACTCTGACTCCATCTGTAACCCAGCTGTGTGACTTTGGAGCCAACATTTAGAAATAGAGAATTAGAAGAGGGAAGCTGCCTGGACTGCAGAGATCTCAAGGAAGACAGTTGCTGAATGTGCATCAGATCATGGGTAAATGAAAAAAAAAAAATCTGTGCTTTATTCAGCCATCATGATTATATTATCTCCAATGGTCACAGTGCTTTTTGTTTGTTTGTTTGTTTCTTTGTTTGTTGTTGTTTTTACCAGACTCATGTTTCATTGCCAATAATGTCAGGGAAGGGTTGATTCCTATATTAAAGATCAGCAGGGCCCTTGGTTTACACCATCAATAAACGAAGCATTTTTCTTTAGATATAAGATTATTGTATCTTTTTTCCCACTTTGTGAAAGACCTCATTAACTCTTTAAGTGTCTTTCAAGTTCCCGATTTAGCAAAGAAATTCCCATAATAAAAAGGAAAAAGTTTCACAAGAGCTGAAAGAAATAAACTTCCTTGTATATAGTGCATAGAAGACCATTTTTAATTTGAACAGGACACTGATCCTTCAGTACCTTACAGAAATAGGAATTTTTCATTTTATGGTATCTGGCAATCCCGGACCTACAAAACCTCAAGAAGGATAGGTTTAGTTTTATGGCATCTTGTAAGAACTCAGTTGGAGAGAGGTTTTAGACATATTTCTTCTATGAGCCTAAAAACAGAAGAACTATTATAAACTATATTGTAGAATATGAGGGGGAACCCAAGTCAAAAGACATATAGTCAAATTATGGGGAGGGGGGCTTCTAAATGACTCCATAACTATGGCTCTTTCTTTTTACCTAAGAATAGCACACTTGTTTCTGGTTATACTTTTCTGCTGAGTATTCAAGACCAGGAAGGTAGCCCTATGTTTGGAAAACATAAGTTTTTATAAATTTTTGTTGTTGTTAAGATCAATCAAGGCTCCTCAGAGCTACTTTTAGGGATTTTATGTGGCTTTTCTCTACCAGTTATGCCAACTGCCAGGATGGGCCACGGTCTTGCTGATCATATGGCTTCCCTTGAAGCACTGGGGGCAATTCCCTCTGCAATGACCCTCTTTTTCACAGAATGTGCACTGGTAGCTCTTAACCTCTGTGAGTTTTTGCAACCCCCCTGATCAGGAGCTCTGGTGACTTACTAGAATTGCAGAACCGTTAGGAGTCCCATCATTCCCTGGGTTCCATTTGACCTTGGAGGATGAGGGCCAAAATATTCTCTGTTCTTTTAACCCTTTTATATCCTGATTGTTCTCCAAGTTTCAATTGTTAAACACCCCAGGTCAGTTTCACCACACCTTTTTAATGAATAGGGGTCAATATTACATCCTCTTATAGGTGATAGCTATCATCTGAAAACATGTGTAGTTTATTCTGCTAGCAGTACTTCTATAAAATGTTAATGGACAATAGTTACAAAGATATACAAGGACAATACAAAACAAAATTATTAGAGGAAAAACAAATGCGGTCTGTACAATAGTTTTGACAATGTTAGATTGATATGAAAATATTCTCATTTAAGTTTAACTTATTTACACACACACACACACACAGACACACACACACACACATATATTGTTATTAATGCCTAATTTTTAATCTATAGAGTGGCATGGTTTGAAATGCCAAGTGTTTCGGTGCCTTTAATTATCTTTACTTAAGAAATTCAAATGGTCAATAAATGTAAATAGATACTCCACCCCACTAATTAGGTAAACAAAGAAAACAAAATTCCAACACACCATTTTTCATCATCCCATATACATTACTCTGTCACTTCTGGACTGAACCTTTTAAATCCTGGGTCATAATGCAATCCTGGTCATAATGTAATTTAGGAAAACACAAATATAAACCTAAAAAGGGTATTACTATTAACATTTTTTTTCATTTAGAGGACAACAGCTTAGTAAACTGTTGTATTATGCTTTGCATTTTAAAAGATACTTGGGGAGCCGGGCACGGTGGCGCATGCTTGTAATCCCAGCATTCGGGAGGCTGAGACCAGAGGATCCGGGTTCGCGGCCAGCCTCGGCTACTTAGTGAGGCACTCCACAACTTAGTGAGACTCGGTTTCAAATTAATGAATAAAAAATAGGGCTGGGGGTGTAGCTCGGAGGTAGAATGCCCCTGAGTTCAATCCCCAGTACCGCAAAAAAAAAAAAAAAAAAAAAGAAAAAGAAAAGATACTTGGGAAGCACAAATATGTCTAACTTACAAAGAAGTCAGTAATAATTAACTCACAGTTATACAAAAGTTAAAACATATTAACTTAGCTTTTATTTTTGAAATTGAGAATTCATAGCTCAGTAAGATAACTACAATTACAGCTCTATGTAGGTTATCAGAATTGAAAAAATCAAGAAATAGCTCTAAACCTTTTATAAATTTAAAGAGCAGTGTTAATGATCAGAAATAGGCTTATTGTCTGATGTACAATTTTATCTCTCTGATACAATAATAAAACATTTTTTCAGTCAAAGAAAACAGATATAAAACAGTTATTAAATGGTGGAGACTTTTTTAATTATACAAAATACATGGAGGGTATAAGTTTCAATAACTTCATTAATCATTTTATATGATTAAGGTTCCAACACAATGCACATTACATAAAAGAGATCACTGAATAGTTACCTCGTATATATCTAAAACTTATATATCTTTAAATTTATAAACTTTTATGAAACATTGAGATAAACTTCAGATACACAGCATATCTAGCCCTCAGGTATGTACACATCTATAATCACAAATATATAGGGAGACAAATATACTATAGTAATCCAAAATGATAGTTGTTCACTTAGCCTGAACTATAAAGTGATTATTTAACAGGCTGTAAAACACAGACACTTAAATCCTGATTTTGTTAAGATGCAGTTTGCTGCCAGGCGTGGTGGCACACGCTTGTAATCCCAGCATTCGGGAGGCTGAGACCGGAGGATCCAGGTTCACGGCCAGCCTCAGCTACCTAGTGAGGCACTCCACAACTTAGCGAGACCCGGTTTCAAAATAAAGAATAAAAAATAGGGCTGGGGGTGTAGCTCGGAGGTAGAGCGCCCCTGAATTCAATCCCCAGTACCGCAAAAAAAAAAAAAAAAAAAAAGATGCAGTTTGCTAAGTAATCAAAGGTCTGTCAATGACAGCAAACATAGGCAATTATCTTGGTGAAACACAAAACCTTTCTTCTTAAACTAGTTCTTTATAAATTTTACAAAGAACTGAAAACTTTATTGTTTTGGACATACAATAAATAAAGACAATAAAACACAGGAAATTATCTTAATAAAATGCAAAAGTTTTGGCTTCCTAGGCTAGTTTTTATATAATTTTACCAAAAGCAGATCAAATTCTTAAGAAACTTAATTGTTTAAAAAAATAGGATTAATACATTAAATTTGACCTTTAGAAAACCCTTTAAATAATTTTTAGCCAGGCGTGGTGGCGCACACTTGTAATCCCAGCATTTGGGAGGCTGAGATCGGAGGACCCGGATTCACGGCCAGCCTCAGCTACCTAGTGAGGCATTCCGCAACTTAGTGAGACCTTGTTTCAAAAAGTAAATAATAAAATATAGGGCTGGGGATGTACTCGGAGGTAGAATGCTCCTGAGTTCAATCTCCAGTACAATAATAATAATAATAATAATAATAATAATAATAGTAATAATAATAATTTTAAATTCTAACCAACTTCATCTCACACACACACACACACACACACACACAATTTCTTTCATCCTTCACAAATGTTTTGCAAATTAACGTAAACCCTCTATGACTTGCTTAATGTTCTGATTTTTGTTCTCACCTTTCTTGTCCCCTATGGGATAACTCAGACTTTTAGAACAAAAATGTTGCCATAAAAAATAATTTCCCACCCAAAAGCAAAAGTATTTCCCTCTTTCTTTTAACATTCTTCATTAAAATATCTCCTCATACCTATAAATGTCTTCTATTAATTATTGGGTTTCCTCAACATATTTTCAAACTTGCATTTAAGACAACCCTTATAAAAAATCTTTCAGCTTAGACAAATTACTCCTTTTAATTAAAATAAAATATATTCTTTATAGTTTTCTCATCAAAACCAGGCTTAAAAATTATTTGACCTTTTAAATATAGAATCATGTATTGAAATTTTAACTTTTACTAACTTATGTTTAGTTAAGATCCAAAAGAAGGCAATCTTAAGCCATTCCTTACATATATGAAAACACGATAGATTCAAGTATATTGTCTTTTGCTGATATTAAAAAGCTAAGCCAGGAGTGGCGGTGCAGCCCTGAAATCCCATACTTGAAAGGCTGGACAGGAAGATCACAGGTTTGAGGACAGCCTCAGCAACATAGAGAGGCTTTCACCAGAATAGAAAGATTCTGTTTCCAAAAATAAATAAATAAATAAGACTAGGAGTGTAGTTCCCGGTCTCAATTCCCAGTAACACACACACACACACACACACACACACACACACACACACGCACACAAAGAAACCAAGAGTACTTTGTATTTAACAGCTGATGTTTTCTATTTTAACTTATATACAATTTAGATTTTTGAAAAATAGACATTTACAATCACTAAACTGAATTTGAGAAGGAGGGAGGGTAAGGGAGTGGGGCGGGAATTGGGGAAGGGTTAAATGAGAAATGTGTGCATGTATGCCTTTATCAGCTTGTGGCTAACAAAGATGTATGATTACAATGCACCAATTTAAAAAAATAAAAGAAAAATAGACATTTATAAAAAGCTTATACCATTTATATTTGCCTAATTTACCCATTTAATAGCTATTATAGATTATCCTATAAACCAAAATGTCAAACAAGCATAGTTAGCATTTAATTCACTATTTTAACCAAAAAAAATCCTAAAAACAATAAACATAGCATTTTAAGCAAATAGAAACAAATATGACCTTAATTACCTAACAATGTGGAAAAAATCTTTTAATAACTTTTAATGACAATTTTTACTTTTATTTTACCAAACTTAAATAAACTTATTTGTTAAGGATTTAAGTCACATGAACTAAAAGATATTTGGATCCAATGTTGTTGCTGCTGCTATTATTTTTAAGTTATGAGCACTCATTTATCTATAAGCCAATTTTCTTTGGTACCATGTAGACAATATACTGATAATACATTTACATGTACAAACATGCATGAAGATAGACAGCAAACAATATCTTACTTATAGTGTTCATTTGCCAGAGATTGCATCTCCCAAGATAGTGGACAAAAGAGTTATAGATTTTTACCAAAGATAGCACCAAATTTGAAGTTCCAGTTATCAAAACACAAGCTATCACAGATATCTGTCTTGGAACAGTGAAAAATAGATTATAGAACAGAGGACACAAACATAGAAGTCTATCTAACCGAGGATGTCTGGAGCAGTGGTCACTACTCACTGGCAATACTGAATCAATTGATCTAGGTGGCCACTTGTCACCATGAAGAAAATTCTACAACAGATGCAAATTGGACATCTGTTTATTTATCAGGGAAGTGGAACCTAAATACTCAGATATTTGCCCATTTTCCTTCTCACTTACAAAACACACCTTCATTCTCTCATTGACATTGAAACCAAGTCAGGTAACAACAACAACAACAACAAAATACATCTCTTCTCTTCTAAGTCATCTGCCTCAAGAAAATTCAAATTATTTAATATTCACCCAAGGGACAAGTTTTCATGGATATTTAATTACCCAGGATCTTGTAATCTGCATACTTTAAGGGGTTTCCCTAAAAATATTAGAAAAAAAAAGAAAATTAGCACTTTCAGGATTTCTACCAGGATCTGACTTTCAGTCTGTCCCATGCTGCCAATCTGCCTGAGTCCAGTGTCCCCGCCATGGAATTGCAGCCTAGTCAGAACTAATATCATCTGTCTATTCCCTCTGCAAATCATTGACACCAATATGCAGTTCTCAGGATGCCCTATTAGGTCCTACTGAATCCTCCAAGCCAGGATGCGGACCTCAGAAAAAAAAAGAAAAGTTCCTTATCAGAAAGAAAGAAAGAGAGAAAGTCCCTGATATCTCAAGTAATTTAGGTGTGCTTAGGAATTTACAGTTTTATGATAATGATGGTACAAAACCTCCTGGGGAGTCTTAAGAGGATATGAGGACATTCCTAGATAAAACAAAGTTAGGTAGATAACAACCACATCTTAAGTACAACAAATGCTGCTCTAGAAAGGTGGGGTTGTTTTTCTTTCAGTTTAGAGAATACCATTAAGTATTTATCTTAAAAGATTAAACAAGGAAGCTTATAGCTACTTAAAGTGACAAAATTGAACTCACTCTATTTCCCCAAATGTTAAGTAACAGAAAAATAGACGTGTAAATCATTAAGACAAAGTTCTGAGATGCTTCCTAGCTAACATTAACTGCACGAGACAGACAGACTGGTTTTGCTAGAGCATAAAACATGAGATTACATAGAAATACTTCATAATTACATTTATAATAAGAGCTTTAAAGAGCTAAAAGATTGGCCTTTAAGATGCATTGGGTCTAAATATGGGGTGCTTAGTGAAAGTAGTTCCCTTGACTGTTAGATCAAAGTTGGTTCCCTTCAACAAAATATCTCAGAAGGACCCCACAATTGACAAAATGCGGGGGTGCTCAAAATGCTGTGAGACTAACACCTCATGTGGGTTTTTCCAGATGAGTGATCTATGTTCCCTCTGATCCAGGAATGGGGTATGTTACCCTAAATGGTGAACCCTATCTTCAGTCTTGATAAACAAGCACTCATCTTCTAAAGGAACATGGGCTTTGGCCAGAAAGAGATAAAAAAAAAAAAAAAACTTCACTGGGCCTAGTGGCATAGTGGCACATACCTGTAATCCTAGTACTTAGGAAGCTGAGATAAGAGCATCACAAGTTCAAGTCCAGCCACAGCAACTTAATGAGGCCCTCTGAAACTTAGTGAGATCATGTTTCAAAATAAAAAGTAAAATAGTGCTGGGGGATGTGGTTCAGAGGTAGAATACCCTTGGATTCCATCCCCAGGTGTGCACGTGCGCATACACACACACACACACACACACACACACACACACACACACACACACACACACACACAGTCCTCCTTCAAGTTCCATAGCTGGCATCTGCTTTAAAAAGCAACACTTTTTTCCCTCAAAAGGGGCCTGGGAGATGTCTCTTACATTCCAAGCATGGTTTATACAATAAAACACTGACAACTAGGAAGCCTATTAGAAGTTCTGCAGCAGAGTATAGGAAAAGTGACCACTGAGCTCCTGAGCTACTTTAGAGTTCAAAGATCCTTACCAAGCCTCCAAGGACAGTGACAGCTGCCACCCTATTGCCATTTGAATCTGCATGGCTTGGAAAATTCCCTTGATGCCCCAAAACGGGGAGCCATGGCAAACAGGACAGACCGAGTTTATGCTCTTTTGGTTAATAATAGTGAAGGACAGGAGTTTTACACATCCACATAAGTAAAAACATTCAAATACAGGAATAAAAAAAAATAATAGACTTACCAAAATCCATTCCTCTTAAGGATCCACATTGGTGCTCAAGAGATGTCAGGGGAGAAGGGCTGATTCCTCTACTTGGAAGCAAGATGATCCTTGGCTTACAAGACAGAAAAGAATTTCAGCACTGTCCAAACTGAGACATAGACAGTAATCTACTTATGAAAGTGGGAAATACAGTTTGAAAGGAGAATGCAGGCCACCCCGAGAATGAGAGAAGCCCTTTGGGAGAGCAGATCTATTCTTTTATAGGAGACTCTCATGAGTGGTAGGCAGGAGATGTGAGAATGGCCTCAGTCCTATAGTCACAAGGTGATTTAAGGTGTTTTCAGTCCTGACCTTCACTATATAATCCTTTTAAACTATTCAAGGACAACTGACAGTGTTGAGGAGATTGCTCTCTTTGGTGGTTCCAAGGAGATTTCTCTTTTTGTGTGATTTCCATTACCTAAACAAATCCCTCCCTGAGGGTGGTCCAGTGCTCAGGGTCTCTTGTAAATTCCTCAGGAACTTTTGGGACTGACAGGCCTTGTCATAGGTTTCCACATTAAAATTACATTTTCCTTATTCTTCCTTATGTCTCCTTTCTAACCGATTTTTTCTTATCATACATCAATAGGATTCTCAAGGGAAGTCATTGGATTTTCTATCTACCTGCTTCTTTTGAGACCAACAATCTAGAGACCAAAACCTCAGGACTTTTTGAGATGTCATCATTCTTTAATTATAGCCTCTTTTACATGAGGTTTTTGTTGTTTCTTCTTTGTTTCTTTTTAACTTAGTGGCTTTTTCCTTGAAGGTGCTAGCCTACTTTTGGAAAACCAAGTTCTCAATCTAATATTTTCCATTTTCCCTGAAACTTTCCAGTTTCAAAAGAAACTCATTTCCCTATTGCACAGGAAAGGCAAATGACAAAATAGTTCAGATTTGTGATTTTAGTGATCTACATACCATGAGTGCTGTTGGTACCAGTAAACTGATTTTCTGAAATGGTGGATAATTTTTGTAAAGTATAATATTCACTGAATTAATATGGCAGCCATCTTCTTGGAAAATATACAATATAATAAAATATTGTATACTACTTCTTATTATTACATAAAATAGGTTCTTCACTTAGATGATTTTAAATAGGTGTTTCACCCACATAAGTGCCTGTCTGGAACATCTGAAGCTTATTTAATAAATAAAATTGTTGTACAAGACTGTCTTGCATAGTGTAAGAAATTAGGCCAGCTCCCTCTAACATCTGTGAAAACCAAAATACTACAATCAATTTCAAAAATATCCCCTGGGGGGCAGTATAGCCCTGTTGGGAAACACTGTTCCATCTCCTCTCTTGTTTTCTTTGTTTTTCGGGTTTTTTGTTTTGTTTTGTTTTTGCAAACAAACAAACAAAAAACAACCCAGGGGTACTCTACCTCCAAGCTACACCCCCAGCCCTATTTTTTATCCTTTATTTTGAAATAGTGTCTCATTAAGTTGCAGAGGGCCTAAGTAGCTGAGGCTGGCTGCGAACCTGCAATATCTTCCTGTCTCAGCCTCCCAAGTACTGGGATTACAAGCACATGCCACCGCACCCAGCTCTTGGATATGTTCTCTAAAACTCTGTAATTTATCTTTCCTCCATTACTCCTACTACAGACCTCTCTTCTGTCTTTTTTGTTGGGGTATCTAAGAATGAAATGTATATTTTAAGCCTCAATATCCTCTAATCTACTACATGCTTATTTCAGATTTGTCTTCCTAAAATATTAATCTGTCCTTTGCTCAGGATGGTGTCTGATTTCACATGGAAGACCACTCTTCCACCTCTTGCCTCCATGCCAAAATAGCAAAAATATGGTGTAAGAAAATAGGAAAACACAGATTCATCCTCCAGAGGGGGGGAAATATATAACAGAAATACATGAATATAAACAGCATTTCTGAGATCCAAAATGGGCAGAGAATCTTCACCTCTACTGTGTGGTAAGGTTG